>JALBCR010003993.1:0-66229 GCA_030710515.1 Abscondita cerata | reverse complement strand
AAGGACCCCTGATGCATTTAAAGAAGGTCAAATTTGTAAATTTATGAAAATGGACAGTCTGGTCTATTTATAGGGAGGATACGGGCATTTTAAGATATCTAGAAATACGGAAAACAACAATAAATACTTTTTTGCAATCATAATGTACGTACATCTAATTGTTATCATCAAAAAAATATTGTCATGCCCGTGAAAAATTAAAAACGATTTAAAAAATGTGTAGTAGCAAAAGTACAAGAATCAAATCCTTGCGCATATTGCCACAATTATAGACTTTTGATTTTAATTTCACTCACTTCGACTGAAGGTTTTCACTAATAGTTTCCAAAATATCTAAATACGCAGCAGAATCAAGACGTCCATCGATAGCCCAACAAATCTCTACTTGCTTTAGTGCCGATCACTTTTTGTATTGTGTTGAGATAGCACTAGGCGACTTTAGATGTCACAAACCATCTTATTACGCAACAATCAAATTTATAGTAAAAAATTGATGCAATACATACGGTTACGGTGCAATTTAGGGTTAAATACAATAAATTCTAAACTTGAACATGAAACTCTATTAATTTTTATTCTTTAATTAACCTTTCAAAACCTAAACACATTAAAAAAAAGCGTGATTATCAACTTTAACAAACATTTTATAACCTTGATGTTTTCTTCCCATATTTGGTTTATAATTTATTATTTACCATATTTAAATAATTAAAGATGAAATTTACACACAACATTGTTCATGGCTCTAAACCGTCTCTTCCCGACTTTTACTTCGGTTCATCACGTTCGCACTAAATCGATTTATTCTCATAGCAGATGTTAGGCCACGTCAATCAAATATTGACAATCTTGCAAAATACATGCTCTTTTCAATAACCGGCATTTTCGGTCTAGAGAATGAACGTGGTGCGGCGTCATTTACCTGAGACCACCGAAAAATTAAAGAAAATGTGTGTTCCCACGATGTTTGGTTTAAGATTTTGAAAATATGTTTTTGTAAATTCAGTTAGCAGTCAACGCTCAACGCGTACGAATGTACATTAAATAAATATATACAGTCCACTTTCTATCATTTATTAACTAAAATTATCTACGTTGAGCTGAGAGTACGCAACAACGCATGCAATAAACAATATACAGTGCGGACGTAAATAGTCCACCCCCTAACCTTATAAATTTGAAACGGTTTAAGATATTAATTTGAAGTTTGGATGGCTACAATAAGGCACAAAACACTACAATTTGACATAAAATTGGTAGCTGTAAGTTTTAAGATGGCAGCTGAGCGCTCTTTTGAATTTTTTTAAATTGACAGTAGGTGGACTAATACCTCGTTTGAAAGGTCTTTTCTTCCTCAATTTGAAGTCTCTACTGTCACCCCTGCCAAGGCGGCGTTTTGTCAAACTTATGTTTGTTAATTAGATTTCAAATGGGAAAAAAAACTCTGACCTGACTTTTATGAGAGGGATTTTACTTTTTTAGGATCGTTTCAGCGGCTTGACAAATGAAAAACAACTTTATTAATTAACGATTTTTAAAATATAATAAAAGGCTTGACTAAAAGCAATGATTATCTTAAACACTTTCATAATTAATTCATGAATAATTAGCTAATAGTTTTGTTACTGCGTGGCGTGGTGTACCGAAATTATTCTGTTTTAAATTTTTGTAAAATTCCAAACCATTTTGAAAATATTTCCTAATATAAAATCAAAAGTTTGACAGTAGCGACTTCAAACAAATTCGGGGATGAAATCAAAATAAAAACTTTTCAAACGAGGTATTACTCGACCCGCTTTTCATTTAAAAAACTTAGAACTATAAATTTTATGTCAAATTGTGGTATTTTATGCCTTATTATAGCCCTCAAGATTGACATTGATATTTTAAACCGTTTTAAATTTGAAACAGAGGGGGACTATTTACCTCCGCACTGTATACAAGTGATTCAGCTAACCCGTTCATTAGAGTTTATGGACTTCCCGCTTAAAAATTTGCAATAGGGGATTGATGTAGCACAACTTATATGAAAAATCAATAGTTTTGAGATATTCTCATGTTTTTGAGAAAATTAGTTTTGTAGTGTTTTCAAACGCTTGTCAATGATTGAAAAAGAAAGTTATAGTAACAAATTTGAGCCATACTTAGGAGGACTGTTAAGTTTTTTAAATGATGTGCAATTTGACATCTTATTATTTTCAGGGTGTTCAAAATGTTTGGCTAAATATGACTAACTTCAACTGCCCAAAAGTCAATTTTTTTAAATAGAACACCCTGTATCTTAAACTAAGAAAATGCCAACAGTTAACTGTAACGGCATATGTGTATTAAGTGCAAAGCGCTATCTAAGCGATAGCTTTAATGCTTGTAACACACGTTGCCGATAAAGCCAAGATAACTTGTACAAAAGTACCCACGCAACAAAGAACACCTGATGCAGCATTTCGTTCTTATTGTGAGCTCATCAGAGGTGTATACTTAAATGCGGTATACGACTGTACAGACGGCGGTTGGTCTTTTAAGCTCTCGTGGAGCAATGAACATAAGTAAAATGTGTGTTGCGACATCTCGTTAAACATTGACACGTGTGAATAGTATAAACTCAGAGCTGCGTCTGAAGATTTGGACTGTCCTACTCGTCGATACAGAGAATTTTGGCAAAACGTAAAATGCATGCTGTTTCTATTATAAAACTACAAGCTTTCCGCCCAGGTGACGAAATACGTCGTGTAGCATTTTGTGAAAGCATTTTATTGAAAACGCAGAAAAGCCCAAATTAAAAAAAAAATTATTTGGACCGATGAGTCTAAATTTAGTAGAGAGGGAATCATTAATAGGAAAAATTGGCGTTATTGGGCAGAACAAAATCCTCGGATGGTGCGCGAAGATAACTGTCAAGACACATTTAGTTTTAATGTTTTTTGTTTAATTGTGGAAAATCGTGTTTGTTTTGAAGTGTATGACGAAAATTTAAATTCTTGCAAATATTTAGAAATGCTTAGAAGAGTGGTTTCAATTTTTTTTGGAAAATTTACCACTAAATCTTCTAAATTCATGTTGGTGCCAAATGGATGGTGTTCCTGCCCATTCAACCCATGAGGTTTATCAAGAATTACCTCATATGTTCGAAGATCGTTGGTTTGGACGCAATGGTCCATCTCTATGGCCTCCCAGGTCACCTGACCTAACACCCTGGATTTTTTATGGGGTATGTCAAGACTAAAGTCTATTTAAGGCCAGTCCATAACAGAAATGACTTATTGCGTTGGGTTCAAATTGCCTTCTGAAGTACATGTGCAAATGATTCAAAAATCCACAATAGCTGAAGTTAACAGAAGTGTTTTATTGTGCTTAGAAACCACGGACGGCATATCGAACAGTTGCTAAATTAATAATTAAATTAATTTGCTTCTATTTTTGCAATGTAATTTTATTTAGAGGCCATAAATGTAGGTATCTCTCGTTAAGCAAACGGCAAGTTCTTTCAATAATCTTGTAACATTCTCTGTGAATAAAAAAATAAATTTAGTATGTCTTCATTCGAATATTCTTGGTGGATTTCCATATCGTGTATAATGTGTCACGTCGACGTTTACAAGTTTGATAAATAAAGCACATTGTTTTAATTTCCACAGGTCACTAGTCATAGATTATTTAATAAAATAGAGAAATATTGTGTGTCGAATGTAAATACATCGATAATAGGAAAATGGTAACAGATATGTATGGAAACCTTAATAAAAATTGAAAGACCACTTAATTCTCCATCATGAGCAACTAAATAGAGGGTGTACCATTTAAAAAAATTATTTTTGGGCAGTTGAAGTTAGTCATGATTTAGCCAAACATTTTAAACACCCTGTGAATAATAAGATGTCAAATTAAACATCATTTAAAACTTAACAGTTTTCCTAAGTATAACCCAAATGTTGTTATTATAGCTTTCTTTTGAATCATTGACAAGCGTTTGAAAACAACTACAAAACCAATTTTCTCAAAAATGAAAATATCTCAAAAAGTATTGGTTTTTCATATAGGTTGTGCTACATAAAAGTAACTTAGATTTTAGCGTATAACCGGAAGTGCTAGAAAAGCTGAAATATTTTAATTAAATAGAACTTTTTGAGCAATCTCTATTCCAAATTTTTAAACAAATATTTCAACGGAAGTCCATAAACTTCTAATGAACGGGTTAGTTGAATCACCCGGTATATTAGTACTAAACAATACATATAGTTTTAAATTTATACATTAAAAATGACTGCAATGTGTTGAAATGATTTTTATCCATACAATAGTAACATAATACTAAACTCCTTCTCCAATTGTAGCCAGAAAAGAAAACGTAAATAAAAGTTTTTAAAACGTGGCTCTAAAAGGAACAATAATAAATGTTTTTTTTATTTAATCTTCAATAATAAGGAAACAAAAATATTAATTTTAAAACAAACGTATAGAATGTTAACTCAGATAGTAGAAAAGTAAAGTTAACATGACAACTGCAAACTGCTGCGTGACGTACATACGTATTAATGAACCGGTAACTAATTAAAAGTTACAACTACACCTAATTACTAACCTACAGAATCTAATAATCTACAATTATTGGTAATCTAATTACTCAACACCATTAATTCTAACGATAGTAGGTTGTCTGTTTAATATCTATTATTGCATTTTAACACTGTTATCAATAATTACATTCATACTTTGATTATTTCTTTCGCATTATTAATACATATCAACCTCTATCACACATAAATATCAAATTGTCACAATATATTTAAAGACAATTTAAAATGTTTAAATAATTTACCACTAATTTTATTATAGCTACACTTTACTAGTACAGTGTGACTCAGCAATTTCGGAAAGCCGCAATTAATTGGATTATTTCTCGTTATATAGATTATGATTTCATCAAGTCCTGTAGAAAATTACAAGGGACATCTGTAGCTTCAGTTTTACTAAGTGTGACTTAATAGATTTTTGAATTGGACATCTAGTGAAAAATTGTGAATGACTACGACTGTTTTATACAGATGAGGCTCAGAATGTATTTATTGTGGTGATTGGTTCATAGACTAAGTCGTTACGTGATATTATAAACTCTACATATTTTATTTTCTTAATTGTTTATTATGTTTGTACTTTCGTTTTTGGTGTTTTTCCCAATCCTTAAAACAAGCTCTTTGCCAAAACTAGCTAAACTACGATGGCACAGAATTTCGTCACAATACAATGATTAAAACTACTGTAATCATTCGTATAAATAAATTTAAAATGAATTGGACAATATTAGTTTGATTTTGTAATTAGACCACAATATTGAGATGATATTTTATATACAATTCCAAAAAGTAGATAGTTTACGATGAAAGTAATATTTACCTGTAAATGAATAGGATTTAAGAGTGTATTTGAAAGTAGATGGAACATCCATAATGTCAATTATAACATAATTAAGTTGTTGTTTATTTTTGTAGTTTTCAAACAATACAACGAAATTTCATGTTGAAATTCGACTGAATTACAAGTACATGACTTCGTCCAAAATTACACTTAGTTAGTCTAAAATAGGAGGATTACAGTAATTATTTCTTGTCGTCAACCCTTCTAAGATTTAAACAAGGGTGGTGTTTATGTGACCCTGTACCCTTACCTATTACGTCAGTACTTAACTGATTGGATGGTCTCATCAGTAATCAACGCGGTGACTATGTTTTAGTGTCGGACTAATGTTAGCATGTTAGAAATTCACTAGTTAACAAAACCGAGCTAACTGGGATTTATCAACCGCCTTTCTATTCGACATTTGCGAAAATTAAGGATTTACATGCACAACGGTGGGATCTTCTCGACTTATTCGTTTGCATGTCTTACGCGTACTGACCGGATATTTGATGCTTATAACGTGAATATCGGGATACTAAACAACCCTAACTTAACGTAGTATGCGAAATTGGTATTGGTTTTAAAGGGTATCTACGATCTAGTTTGTATGCAATCGAGAAAATCACCCCGACAATGTTACGTTAAATGAAATTGAATTTTTATTATCGCACATTTATGTTAGTGCCTTTAAATTAATTCCATAGATTGGGTTTGATTTTTATAGTTATTTTATTTTGGCCACAAAATTTTATTCCCGTTTCATAAAAGCGAGATATATTTTGCAATTTAAAATTGAAATATTTGATACTATTTTTATTTTATGTGGCACGCCGTCAACGTTTCATTTTATATCGACTGGTACTTTGAAACTATTTGATCAAAACCTACAGAACTCCTCGTTAAAAGCGCTACCTCTATTCATTTGAATCTATATGAAAATTGTTATAAAACTTTTATTAAAGGTATGTTTTAATTAGTTTGTCGGCAAAGAAGTTGCACTTTGTATACAATACTTAAATAAAGAAAGAAAATTGCACACAACATTTGTATTGTACATTATTAGTTTTAATATGTTTGAAAGTAATAAATTTACAAATTTAAATATTTCAAGAAATCGGTTTACGTTTTCACAATTAATTAATAGTTCATAAACGTACTAGCGTCAAAAGGCGACGACACCTAGCACAGGAAGTTTCAATTGTATGTTTATTATTACGGTTATATATTCTCGTAATTTTTGTAAGTCAGAAAATAAAGAGAATGACTTAATTATTCTTGGGTAACTATTTATTTATTCGCATTGTGCCCCAGATCAGTATCCATCTGAATAGTGTAGTGACGAAATCGTGTGCAACTGTTGATTGGTTCGTCTTGGCAAAGAATTTGCTTCAAGGTTAAAGAAAACTACAAAACCTAAACAACCCTTACCCCCTTAGAATTTATATGTAATAATATTGATTAAATTTGTAAACATTATAAAACATAAATACGAACATAAAATATAACAGCACAGCCATTGCATGACCACATATAATGGTTAAAGAAATAGTAAACAAAATAATGGAAAAGATATAATCAAAACAGTATACAAAATATTGTTTAACTTCAGATGTCTTTTAATTTAAAAAATATAAAAACGTCAAAACAATCCCAGAATTTCACAAATTATAGCGTATACCAAAATCAAAACACTTTAATCTACTGACCTTAAACATTTAATAATGCACGCCGAATGCATGAATACATTGTGACGGTATTATTTAGCAAATAATAGATTTATAGACTAATTTACACTCATGCATTCTGAATATGAATTTTTGTTTTGAAAAATTTTCTGGAGATTTTAGTTATTTGAAATTGCCATTTCCGATGATTTGTCTTCATTTGTTCGCAAAAGTTAGACCTCACTTCCTATTTGCTGACTGTCGCAAAAAGGTGTACATGAAAATGTTGTCTAAAATTGAACAATTAGACATGTATTTTGTAATATCGATTGAAGTAAAATCATCCCTTTCAAATTAGGGAATAAGTCTTCGACTACTGTTTCTGTGCACCTTTCTTTTCCTTTTTCTGTTTGTGGGTTTTTCCTTTGCTTCTTCTGTTGGTCACTGCAGACGTACTCGTTTTAATTAATCAATAAATTTCTAATTCTGGTTATGTTGGTAAGGATAATAATTGAAAATTATAAAAATATTGAAGTGGATCTGGTATTATCACCAACGTTGAATTTCAACCTACCTTGGAACCGCCTTCTGGTCAAGGACACCACCCAAGATAAGCCTGTTATTTAGTTCTTTGTGAGCAGCCCAGTAACTGTTATCAACGGAGTCCCTTTGGTTTTCCTTTTCCTTCATTAGATAATAAAATATTAGATTTGGATACAAGAGCGGTCATATCTGCCGATTAACTGTCGAAAACCAAAGACTTTCTATTTATACAAGCTAAGTAATTACTTTTATGCATGTTATTCATAAATTTGGTCGTGTTCTATGTATACGTACTGGAGCCGTGAGTTTTGCAACGTACCATTTTGGCGCTGTATAGATAATTTTGTGAACTAGAAAGATCTTTCCAAGTACCTGATTAATTTTGTGCGCCTTTGAACTATTTAAATAATCGGCCAAGATCCTGTACTCTCCGTAATTGTTGTCAAGTACACTCATGAAATTTAAAACTTGGACACCACAATTTCTGTAAACAAAAGTTTGCACATTGTGAAGCGGGCTTAAGGGTATCATTTACAATTCTAACAGCAGGTAGTCTCAGCAGGGGTTATCTTATAGAAGGACTGTAGAATGAATCATTACACTAAGCACGTTTTAGAAAATAGGTAATTTACGTTGCTTACTTAATTTTTTTCTTTAAAGAATATATTTGAAGGTATCGCTAATTAAACACCATAGCTCGATTAATTATCGAATCAAAATTTTGTTTAGGAAATGTTTACAAAATAAAATTAGAAATAATTTTGATTTAAAAAACGTCTACAAGCAATAACTTTTAAATTAAATCAAAAACTAAACATGGTTATTTGGGTTGACTGATTATTACTTATTTTTAAATAAATCTAACCTACTAATTATTGTAAGTTATTAAAAAAATCATTAAACTCTCTATTCATAATATTTAGTCTTTACAAAATGTATATTTTATGACGTTTCATTTTTTTCTGTAGTTAATATAAAAGTGAAAATAAAAACTAAGGCAATTCTTATTGTCAACGTATATATTTAGTTTTTGACAAGAATTTATTACATAATTATAATTAAGATACCAAGTTATAGTTTAAAATTAAATGAAAACTTTTTTTTTAAATAAAGGTATTACTATATAAATAAATATAAGAAATCAATAATGGGTGTGACCTCCATTATTATTGATACATTCTTGGAGGCGTCTGCTCATTGACGCTATCAAGGTATCAATATAATTAATATTAATCGTTTCCCATGCGGTATCAATGGCTGCAATTAGTGCATTACGGTTTACTGGTATAAAATTTGGCCCTTGTTGTCTTCGGATAACAGCAAGTATTCGAGCCCAAACATTTTCGATAATGTTAAAATCTGGGCTTTTTGCTGGCCAGGGTAATAGCTCCAACCCGCGAAGTATGAATAGGGGCGTTGTAATTTAACAACAAAAATACATTATGAAAATGTTAATTCAACAGATCCCGAACTATTTTTGGAGAAAGTATAGTGAAATAAGAATACTTACTTGTTGAAAAATATAATCTTCGTCTGGATAAAACACTTCGACTGAAGGTTTCATAATAGTTTCCAAAATATCTAAATACGCAGCAGAATCAAGACGTCTATCGATAGCCCAACAAACTCCTGGACCCCGCGCGCTAACCCAACCCCACACATTCACAGAAAAATAACCACTTCGTTTTTTATAACATATGTGATTATTTTCGTAAAGAGTTCCTTCCATTCTAAAAACTTTTAGTGCTCCATCGTTGCGACTATTGAACGTTTTTTCGTTGCTAAAAATCACTCGATTCCAAAATTCCAAAGGTTCGTTCACATATCGCCTTGCAAATTCTAGACGACGTCTCATATTTTCGTTACTGAGAACTTCTTTCGCAGCAGCATTATACTTCTTTATTCCCATCTCTTTTAATCTTTTTTGTGCAGTTATACGGCGTCCGGGAAAATGTGTATCTGCTATAGCCCTAGAGTATGTAGCAAATGGTTGTTCTGCTACGTAATGAAACAACTCGACATCTTGAGCACGTGTAGATACATGTAATTAATACATTCAAAGAAGAGTAAAAAATTATAATTTACTTAGCGTTTAATTTATTTTGGAAATTTCCCGCCCAAATGATGCTAATAGGGACATCATTTTTTCTTGCATTCGTAAACACTGATTAATTTAAAACATTTTTCTTCTGTCAACTCCCTAATATTATCTAAAACACAACAAACCCACAAAAAGGAGAACAAAAAATAAATAATTTAATTCTCCCGCATAAGTTTGTTCGCCGTTTTGTTTAGATTTGTGCAAACCTGCAAACCCATTCGCGCCCATTTTCTTTGATGGCGGAAAAAAACCGACAAGTTGCGGGAACGCCGCAAACCGTTCGTGGAACAATCAGGACTTGCGAATCTGTTCTAAAATTCGTACGTAGCACCGTCCAAATTAATGTTCCGATTGCCGTTCGGTTCGTTGTTCTGTTTGTTCCTCGGTTTGTTGTTCAGGTGTGTACGAAGCTTTACAATAAGCATATTAATATGAACTATATCTTATGAAAGGAGAGTTATGTAACTATAATTAACGACTTAACGTTACGTTAGTAGATTCCATTTACTATTTACACATATTTTCTTGGAACATTCGATAATTAACTATCGGGATATGATGACCCTATACTTCGCAGGTTGTGCGCAACTGGATACAAGCAAATAACTTGGAGCTGTTACCCTGGCCAGCAAAAAGCCCAGATTTTAACATTATCGAAAATGTTTGGGCTCGAATACTTGCTGTTATCCGAAGACAACAAGGGCCAAATTTTATACCAGTAAACCGTAATGCACTAATTGCAGCCATTGATACCGCATGGGAAACGATTAATATTAATTATATTGATACCTTGATAGCGTCAATGAGCAGACGCCTCCAAGAATGTATCAATAATAATGGAGGTCACACCCATTATTGATTTCTTATATTTATTTATATAGTAATACCTTTATTTAAAAAAAAGTTTTCATTTAATTTTAAACTATAACTTGGTATCTTAATTATAATTATGTAATAAATTCTTGTCAAAAACTAAATATATACGTTGACAATAAGAATTGCCTTAGTTTTTATTTTCACTTTTATATTAACTACAGAAAAAAATGAAACGTCATAAAATATACATTTTGTAAGGACTAAATATTATGAATAGAGAGTTTAATGATTTTTTTAATAACTTACAATAATTAGTAGGTTAGATTTATTTAAAAATAAGTAATAATCAGTCAACCCAAATAACCATGTTTAGTTTTTGATTTAATTTAAAAGTTATTGCTTGTAGACGTTTTTAAATCAAAATTATTTCTAATTTTATTTTGTAAACATTTCCTAAACAAAATTTTGATTCGATAATTAATCGAGCTATGGTGTTTAATTAGCGATACCTTCAAATATATTCTTTAAAGAAAAAATTAAGTAAGCAACGTAAATTACCTATTTTCTAAAACGTGCTTAGTGTAATGATTCATTCTACAGTCCTTCTATAAGATAACCCCTGCTGAGACTACCTGCTGTTAGAATTGTAAATGATACCCTTAAGCCCGCTTTACAATGTGCAAACTTTTGTTTACAGAAATTGTGGTGTCCAAGTTTTAAATTTCATGAGTGTACATTTCGAACAATATTTTCTACGTGAATCGCTTGCATGGAAGAATCGGTGCTACGACGGTCAAAAGTTTATAATACGCTAACTTATTTGGGGCGTTTGTGCCTCGAATTTGTATTTGTGCCTTAACTCGCTCTCGTGAATTATTATTATTTGATAACTATATTTTGCTATTCATTCTGAATGATATTATCTATTGTTGTGTCAATGTGTTTTTATGTGTGTTATTTAAACTCAAGTCGCTATAATAATATACATATTTCTATCCACGTACGGTTTGTTTCTGTGTCTACGAGTTCCTACTGCCTCTAGATATCTCTTATACGTAATCCTAGGTGGCGTCTTATAAATTATTTGTGCAGTGTAGAGGCTTTCATTTTGAACGATTCTCAATAAACCCACAACCACTTCCGACTAAGAAGAGCTGCCGGCCAGGTCTTCTAGCACTGCTATATATTTTTTTGGAGTTTGTTTACAAATAAACTGTAACAATATGTAGTCAGTTCAAGCGGTAGGTCTATCATTGATTTCACGCAAGGGAGGAGTTTTAGAACAACGCTAACAGCATTCCTAATATAGGGATTAAACAATTTTTTCTTTGACCTAATATATTCCTAACTTTAATTAATGGACCAAAACAGGGCTTCTATAAATGATTGTCCCATTAAGTGAGCGTTGGAAAATTTAAAAAATGCAATATTGTAGCTTAAACTGATAGTGAATTAAGTTATGCTAATGTCATTTGTTAGTTATTTCATCGTTCCGTTGTAATTACTATCCTGGGTTTAGTTGTGTGTTGTTCGTCGTTTATCGTTAATTTTGTTCATTTAATTTGATGAGACAATCCGTTCTAGAAACCCTGTATTACCGTAGAACTGAAATTTTAAACAAAACAAAGTAGAAATTTATATTACACTTCTTCTTCTTCTTGAAATTCCGCTCCTATCGGAGATTGGAAATCATCACCACTACTCGGACCTTATCAATCGCGCGTCTGAAGAGTTCTGCGGACGTGCAACCAAAGCACTCCCTCAAGTTGCGTAGCCAAGAGATTCTTCTTCTGCCAATCGTTCTCTTGCTTTTTATTTTGCCTTGAATAATTAGCTTAAGGATGTTATATCTATCTCTTCTCAGAACATGTCCTAGATATTCTAATTTTCTCCCTTTTATGGTGTTACTGATTTCTTTGGCTTTATTCATTCGTCGTAGTACTTCCTCATTTGAAACCTTGTCAACCCACGGTATTCTCAGCATCCTCCTATAGCACCACATTTCAAATGCCTCTATGTTCTTGTTGTTTTCTGACTTGAATAACCAAGCCTCCATTCCATACAATAGAATGGAGAATATATAGCATTTAAGTATTCTGGTTTTCAGTTCTAATGTTATATCTCGGCTGCAAAGTATTTTATTCATTTTTATGAAAGCACTGCGAGCTACTTTAATTCGACACTTGATTTCTTTTGTATGTTCTGTTGTTTCAGTTACTCATGTGCCAAGATATTTGTAGGAGGATACCCATTCCAGTTTGTGGTTATTAATATTTATAGACGGTCTATTGTGATTTGTGCTTGGGTTTTTGAAGTTGTCATGACTTTGGTCTTTTAGGTTCATATCCAGGCCATATCTCTTGCAGGCAATGTTTGTTACCTCAACCAGATGTTGTAGGTCTTCCAGACTGTCGGCGAATATAACGGTATCATCTGCGTATCGTGTGTTGTTAAGTCTTTCCCCGTTTATGACGATACCACCGGTTTCTTCTGACAGCGCTTCTTCAAAGATGCCCTCACTATATACATTGAATAAGAGAGGCGACAATACACAACCCTGTCTAACACCTCGACATATCTTGATCTCCTCACTCATATCTTCTCCGACTTTGACTCGTGCTGTTTGATGCCAGTAGAGATTGGATATTATTCTTATGTTCTTACTATCGATGTTTTTTCTTTTAGTATCTCTAGGAGTTTTGTGTGCTGGACTCTATCAAATGCCTTTTGAAAGTCGATAAAGCAGATGTACATATCATAATTCATATCTAGGCATCTTTGTCTAAGTACGTTTAGTCCGAAGAGCGCTTCTCTTGTTCCTACGCCCTTCCTAAAACCCATTTGAGTGTCACTGATGTCTTGTTCTAAATCCTTATGAATTCGGTAAAGTATGATCTTTAAAAATATTTTCGATGTGTGGCTCATTAGGGCAATGATTCTGTGGTCCGAACATTCTCTGGTTTTATTTTTCTTTGGCAGTGTTACGAATGTTGAGGTTAGCCAATTGCTAGAATTCTGCCCGTCTCATAAATGTTGTTAAATAGTTTCAGTAGAATATCTATGGAGTCCTTCCCTATGAGTTTTAGTAGTTCAGCAGGCACTTTGTCAGGTCCTGCTGCTTTTCCGGATTTACAGTTTTAATTGCTTGTTCGAGTTCCTCTCTTAATATTTCTGGACCAGTATACTTCACGTCTGGGTTTTCCAGTTTTATCCGATTATCGTTAAAAAGTTCTTGTATATATTCGCTCCACCTTGCCAGTTTGTCTATCGGTTCTACAATCAATTCGCCGTTCTTGTTTACCAACACATCTGGTTGTTGTCTCTTTATTCTCCCAGTCATTTCCTTTACCTTCTTGTGCATATTGAAAACATCGTATCTGTCTTGATAGGCTTCAACCTTTCGACATTCATCAAGTAGCCATTTTTCCTTGGCCTGTCTTATTTTACTTCTGATCTCATTGTTTATGGTCTTATAGATATGCACATCCTTGCCCTTATATTGGCCTCGTATCACCATCAGGTCCAGTATCTCCTGTGTCATCCATCCTTTATGGATTTCAAATCTGTATTTCCTGCATCCTTCAGTACTTTTTTTATGTTTTGCCATTGCTGGTCTATGGTGATATTATTGTCATCGTTGTGTCTTAGTTTGTTTAATTTTTCGTTTATGTTTTTCTCAACCTTTTTGTACACTACGTTGTCCTTCAGTTTTCTAGGGTCTATACGTTCCTTAGTTGTTTTCCGAACGAGTTTTTTCAGTCTTATATGAATTACAGCTACCACCGGATTATGATCGGATGTTATGTCAGCTCCTGGATATGTTTTTACTGACTTGATAGTATTTCTGAATCTTCTACGGATCATAATGTAGTCGATCTGGTTTCTAATTATACCTGATTTTCCGTCTGATGGTGCTTTCAAGTATAAAGCCGACGTGGAGGAAGCTGATAGAGGGTATTGGTTATTATCATATCCTCCCTTTGACAGAACTCGATCAATCTGTATCCTCGCTCATTGCGAAGACCTAGTCCGAACTTGCCGGTAACATTAGACACTTCACCTTGGCCAACCTTCGCATTTAGATCCCCCATTATAATGAGGACTTCGTGTTTCTTGATAGGTTTGATCATTTTAGCTAGATCTTGGTAAAAACGACTCTATTTCATCCTCGTCCTTATCTGCTGTAGGTGCATACACTTGGATAACATTTACTGGAACCTTATTTGAGGTCAGTTTCAGTAGAACTATGCGGTCTGAGAATGGGACGAAACTGGACACCGTATGTTGCAATCTCTTGTCGACAATTATTCCTACTCCATATCGATGACAGGCATCATCATTCTCCGAATAGTACATTATGCCATTCTTGGTGATATGCTTCCTGACCCGTTCCACTGAATATCGCTCGCCAAGTATGTTGATATTGAGTCTCGTCATTTCTAAAAAGACGTTATCCACTTTTCCAGTTGCACAAAGACTTCTAACGTTCCATGTAGCAATTCTATCGTTTCTATGTGTCACAGTTCTGTACTCAACTTTATTCAACGCTCTCCTCCCCGGAGATCCGATTGGAGGAGTTATAACTCCGGAACATTTCGAATTGAACAAAGCCATTGTAATGTAATGGTGTGATGATTATCACTAAGGATATCCACAAGGGATCTTTAATTCAGTGGTTTTCTTGCCTTCTGAATTCTTACACCGTTGACCACAATTGTGATTCTTCCGCTTTTGGGGCCTGTTTTAGACCCTGGGACAAAGAGTGCCCGATTTACAGCCGCCCAATCTGAGACAGTCGCTGTAATGCTGATTTTGGTTCGCCCTGAGTATTTAATTTCCTCGGTACCACCCATATCTGGGAGGCGTTCCCCTATCCACCACCTGGGAAGGCGCGCGATGGGGATCAGCAACCCCGCACGGGTTAGATTACACAAAATACTATAAAACAAAATCAAATTTCTAAAGTGCAGCAAACTTAGGTAGTTTAGTTAATTAATGCTACAATGTTAATTTTTGTTAATATAGTGTGACTAATTGATAATTTTATATGTTGACTTAAAATCACTTGAATCTAAAACCTCGTTCGAAAATAATGAAGTGGATGCAGGATAACAAAATGCAGGAGATTAAAGCAAAGTATATGTTACAGAGGTCATTATTTTGTTGTGGATTAAAGTTCTAAGTCGACCTGCCACATATTTTGCATATACAATATGTCTCAGTATGTTGGAACCATATACTTTTTTATTATTAATTGTAGGAAAAAAAGTTATTTTTTATAAAATGTTCTGTATGTTTCAAGATGTAAATACAATCATCAGATATCAAATTTTTTTTCTCGTATACGCGGTTTGTCAAAAAATATGAATTTTACTTAAGAGTAAAGTACCTTTAAAATTGACAATATCGAAAAATGATATTAAAAAAAGTTGAGCAAAACTAAAAACTACGTTTAAATATGCAGTCATATTTATTTAAATTAAAAAAATAGGTTTTGTGTTTGTTTAATATTGCTTCTATTTTATATGAACATTTATCTCTTGCGACTATGAAAGTCATAAAAACCTTCTCGAATCTTAATGTTTTCAAACAATTTTCCAATTTAAACACGTAATAAATGGATATGAACTTATTTAATTTAATTTAAATATAAAAAAATAAATCCAAAAGATGTGCAACTAATCTAATATTAATTCTAGAAATAAAAGAAACCTAATTTTCACTTATTCTACTAATGCCTCCACATATCCACCGTCTTGTTTAATGAATGTTCTATTGGTAAATTTACGTAATACATTTCTGATCATTTCTGGAGACATTTCTTGGCATTTTTCTAAAACTATTCTTTCTAAATGGTCGACATCTTGAAATGGTTCTTTCTGGTAAACTTTTTGTTTTAAGTAGCCCCATACAAAATAATCAAGAAGGATAAGATCAGGGGGTCTAGCAAGCCAAAAAAGATTAGAGTATCTGTGGATAACGTTTACATGTAACATAATATGTTTAATGACTGTGACATGAGGCAACGTCTTGTTGGTAGCAAATACATTGTTGTTCTTGAAAGGGTAGTTCGTCTATGAAGTCATAAATGTGAGTTTGCAATAACTGGAAATAACTATCGGCGTTTATGGTTTGGCAAAAAAAAGATCTTATTGATCTGTTTTTATGAATACCACACCACACATTAGTCTTGAAGCCATATTGGTCATGAGACTTTATTACAAAATGGGATTTTCATCACACCACCAGCGACAATGTTGTGACGCAGCAGTTTCATTAGACGAGAGTGTTGCCTCATCAAAAAAAATAGTACGTCTCATAAAAAAAGCCTCATCTTCAAACTTATCTTGGATGAGACAGCAAAAACCAAAGCGTTTATCATAATCTCTTTCTTTCAATGTGTCCACTATTTTTGGCTTGAATGCTCTGTATTTATTCAGTTTTAAATTCTTGCCACTGTATCTTTACTTACATTTTTTTGCATCAACAATTTTCTTTTCAATAATGACATTTTTGGATGGGCTACAACAGACAGTATTACTTCAAACTGCGTATTATTATTTTACGTCAAACCTATTCTTAATACTTCCTGTATTCTTGAATTTATTCTTTGTTTTCGTAACAGTTGAAACGGTAACATTTTTATTTAGATGTATATTATTAAAAATAATGGTGGCTTACTGTCAAAAATTTGTTACTCTCAATAGTTGTCAGTCCATCCTAGAATACACGTACCGTACCTAACTACAGTAAAATTTGCACCGCTATTGACACCCGTGATTCAAAAAATTTTTCATCAATGTGGACCATGAAAAAATTCACATACGTCTCCTCTAAATGCATAAAATTAGATGTGTTGAAATTAAATCTGTCAGAATTGACAAATGCACAAGCTAAGCTAAGATACACCTGTTATATCTTGCTTTGTCGTTCATGGCAAAGTTTAATAAAAAAATTTTTGAATCACGCGTTACCTAGAAATACATTTCAAAAATCAATAAATTTTTAATGTATATGGATGTAATTACATATTTGAACGTAGTTTTTAGTTCTGATTAACTTCATTTAATAACATTTTTTGATATTATCAATTTTAAAGGTATTTTACTCTTGAGTAAAATTCATATTTTTGACAAAGCTCAAATACGATTTAAAAAAATTGATATCTGATGATTGTATTTTACATCTTAGAACATGCAAAAGTTTTTATAAAGAATGACTTTTTTTCTTAAAATTAATAATAAGAGCTTCTCATATCGGTCTAACTTACTGAGGCATATTGCATAATTGAAAAATCTTTTAGTAGTACGCGTTGTTGCAATTACTGACATTTTTTTCAATTTAAAGATCTTCCTTTTCTAGACGTTAAAAAATAATTTTGGTGCTGATTCTTCCTGAGTGTAAAGCCCAAATTCATTAGGGAGGTGATACTCCAACAAAAGAGGGAATAAAGTTGATGATAATCATGCTGCTTCTTATGTATTGTCAATTGATTTCATTATACTTTTTCTTTTTGATGAGCATTGAGCAGAGGACTCAGGTGAATACCATGAAGTTTTTGAAGTTCCGAAAATTCTTTGGAGAGACGGATTCTACTAGATAGATTAATTTCATTGCAGCCATTTGTTTCGCTTTGAAAAATATCAATTTTACTGTTAATTCATTCAAAAATTATTTATTTTAATTTCAAATGGCAACAACGTTTGCATAATAACCTGAAAGCCAAGACGAAGTAAGGATATTTAATGAAGATTATTAAAAAACTGTTCTCAGCATGGAATATTTAATACTGAACTAACTAAAAACAAGCCGTTAGTGGTTATTTTTTTGCATGCCAATGAGACAATTAGAAGCTGTGAGCGCCTTTAGATCATTCTCTACATGTACAAATATTTTTAATGTACAACCAACGTGACTACTAGTCTCGGTTATTACTTATAGATCAGAATATTTTTTCCTCTATAGAATTTGTTCGATAATGTTTATTATATTCCTTCTATGTGGAGGTAAATAACAGAACTAACTGTTTTTACATAAACATGCCAAAGTTTTGCCCGAGCAAGCAAGAGCTTTATTGAGGCTATGCAACAGAAAAGCCGTTAGTAGCAAAGGCGTGGGAAGTGGAAAGTTTTAAATGTACTAAATATCACGAGCATAATAATGGTTGGCTGTTGCAGAAGGTTTTGATACTATGCGAAACTTTTCTAATTGTGCAGATTCCATAGATGGAAAACAAATAAATAACAGTAAATACCATAACTATAAAGAATTATTTAGGATAGTTTATTTGCATTAGTTGATGCACACCACAACTTTATATATGTTCATATTAGATGTCAAGATAGAATTTATATGGTGAAATTTCTTAAATCTGCGAACTTCATCGTAATATTATAGCCGACATATTAAACTTAAGGCCAGCAAAATGTCATTCCGAGAATGCATTACAAATTTATACTTGATAACAAATTTCCACTTACAGAACATTTATTTAGTACAATAAACAGAGATATATTTTTGACAAAAATAATAGTAGGATACCGCCTGCGCCATGTAATTGTAAATAGTATAAAGTACCTTATATTCATGTTTTATACCAAAAATAAATTGTCATTATATTGATAAGTAACATTTAAATGCAAATAAACGTTATTTCAAATGAAAGAATAAACAAAAAAAAAAAAAAAACAATTCGACTCGATCATGGTAGATCAGGTAATAACTTTCCGAGAAAAATTGGAAAAAGTAAAATATTGACAATGTATTGTTTTCAAGCATTAAAGGTATCGCTTAGATAGCGCTATGCACTTTAACACACACATGTCGTTACAGTTAACTGTTGGCATTTTTCTTAGTGTCAATTTTTACACGAGATGTCGCAAGACACACATTTACTTAAAATATTTAAGTTCTTTGTTTAAAAATTCTTAGATTCTTCACTTTTTTAGATGTAGCATAAATCTTTCAGGAAATAGGAGGTAATGATACGTACTTAATGTGTGAAAAACTCTGCAACTGTTGGGCATATGATTTTTGCAAATTTGCGATTTAAATTTTTAAAAGCAATATTATTAATTAAAGCTGAGCGCTCGTGTAGAAGTTTGATTGTCAAAAATAAAAAAAAATTGTAAAGTTGAAATAGAAAGGATCAAAACGTATATTCTAATTTTTCGATAAAATGATATTTAACACGCAAAAAATGCATGCAAAGATGACTGAAAATGACTGAGTGTGAAAACGGAGGAGTAGTGGGAGTACTCGTCCGCAGCGTGCTTATATAAATTACAGTCTCCTCAAACGGTGGTAGCGGACAAATACTTTGCTGATTTTCACACTCGGTCATTTTCAGTCAACTTTGCATTAACTTTTTGCGTGTTAAATATCATGTTATCGAAAAATGAAAATATACGTTTTGTTGCTTTCTATTTCAACTTTACATATTTCTGTTTTTCTACATCAAACGACTACCCCGACATTCAGCTTGATTGTACATATTGCTTAAAAATTTAATTCGCAATATTGTATAAACTAATTTCCCGACAATTGCAGGGTTTTGCACACACTAAGTACGTATCTTTACCTTCTATTTCCTAAAAGATTTATGCTACATCTCAAAAAATTACAAATCTTCAAATTTAAAAAAAAACCCAAAAATTTCACTTTTTCCGATTTTTTTCGGTATTATCTGATCGAGTCTAATTGGTGCTCATTTTATTCGTATTTTTATCTTCAACATCTTTTCTTTACACACCAATAACATTGGTTCGTTACTTTACTCGGAAAAAGAGAAAAAAAACAATTTAAAAAAAAAAAAAAAATAAATTTAGACCAAACCAATTTTTTTAAGAAGAAGAAAAAAATATTTTTTGGTATATTGATTCTACGCTAATATCTGAGTTACAGAAAAATAAAAAAAAAAATGAAAAATCAGTTTTTAAAAAAATGTATTGTTTTCAAACGCTTGTCAATGATGAAAAAGAAAGTAACAATAACAAAATTTGGACATTCTTAGCAAGCACTGTTAAGTTTTTAAATGATGTGTAATTTGACATCTCATTATTTACAGGGTTTCAAAATATTTGGCTAAATCTGATAATGCATGCCAAAAGTCAATTTTTAAAATAGAACGCCCTGTACTTGTTGCTCTATGTGATGGAGAATTAAGTGGTCTTTCAATCTTCATAGGGTTCCTACACCTATCTGTTAACATTTTCCTCTATCGATGTATTTACATTCGACACACAATATTTCTCTATTTTATTAAAACTAGTCATTCAAGGTACACCGGAGACTAGTGGCCACCGACTTTCTTATTTAAATTAGAATAATATGTTTTTTTGTATATTTGGATTCTACTTGTAATAGTCTGACGTTACTTTACGTAGCACAACCTATATGAAAATCAATAGTTTTTGAGATATTCTCAATTTTTTTAGAGAAAATTGGTTTTGTAGAATTTGTTTTCACAACGCTTGTCAATGATTTAAAAGAGAAAAATGTAACAAAATTTGGATTATACTTAGAGCACTGTTAAGTGTTTTTAAGTGATGAATTTAGATATCTCGTGTATTTACAGGGTGTTCAAAATGTTTTGCTAAATCTTGACAATAACTTCAACTAGGACCCATTAAAGTCAAATCTTGTCTAATGGAACAAAATCTTGGTATCTTAGTTGGTTCTATGTGATGGAGAATTAAAAAAAAAAACAAAAAAATGGAAAATCTATTGGGCAAACAAAATCTCGGATGGTGCGCGAAGGTAACTTTCAAGGTTTTAATGTTTTAATGTTTTTTTTAATTGTGGTAATCGTGTTTGTTTTGAAGTGTATGACGAAAATTTAAATTCTCGTAAATATTTAGAATGCTTAGAGGAGTGGTTTCAAATCTTCCCTAAATCTTTTTTTTTTTTGTTACCATTTTGCTGCTATGGATGGTATTGGTCCATCTCTATGGCCACCAGATCACCTGACCTAACACCCCTGGATTTTTTTATATGGGTATGTCAAGACTAAAGTCTATTCAAGGCCAGTCCATAACAGAGGACTTATTACATCTAGTTCGAACTGCCTTCGCTGAAGTAGATGTGCAAATGGTTCAAAAATCCACAATAGCTGAAGTTAACAGAAGAAGAAGACGGCATATCGAACAGTTGCTAAATTAATAATTAAATTAATTTGCTTCTATTTTTTTGCAATGTAATTTTATTTAGAAGCCATAAATGTAGATATCTCTAGTTAAGCAAACGGCAAGTTCTTTCAATAACCTTGTAACATTCTCCATGAATAAAAAATAAATTTAATATGTCTTCATTCGAATATTCTTGGTAGATTTCCATATCGTGTATAATGTGTCACGTCGACGTTTACAAGTTTGATAAATAAGGCACATTGTTTTAATTTCCACAGGCCACTAGTCAGAAATTATTTAATAAAATGAAATATGTGTGTCGAATGTAAATACATCGATAGCAGGAAAATGGTAACAGATAGGTATAGGGAACCCTTATGAAGATTGAAAGACCACTTAATTTTCCATCACATAGAACAATAAGATACAGGTTGTTTCATTTAAAAAAATTGACTTTTGGACAGTTGAAGTTAGTCAGATTTAGCCAAACATTTTGAACACCCTGTAAATAATGAGATGTCAAATTACACATCATTTAAAAACTTAACAGTGCTCCTAAGTATAGCCCAAATTTTGTTACTATAACTTTCTTTTTCAATCATTGACAAGCGTTTGAAAACAATACTACAAAACCAATTTTTCTCAAAAAAATGAGAATATCTCAAAAACTATTGATTTTTCATATAGGTTGTGCTACATAAAAGTAACTCAGATTTTAGCGTAGAATCCAAATATACAAAAAAATATATCATTCCATTTAAAATAAGAAAGTTGGTAGCCACTTCCGGTGTAACCGAAAGTGCTAGAAGAGCTGAAATATTTTAATTAAATAGAACTTTTTGAGCAATCCCCTATTCCAAATTTTTAAACAAATATTTCAACGGGAAGTCCATAAACTTCTAATGAACGGGTTAGCTGAATCACCCTGTATAATGACAATTCATTTTCGGTATAAAACATGAATACAAGGTACTTTATACTATTTACAATTGCATAGCGCAGGCGGTACTATCCTACTATTATTTTATTTTTGTCAAAAATTTACTTATTATTTACTGGGGTAATTATGAAACCATTTTTAAGAACATATTCTAGGGAGAGATTTGAATATGTTGGAAATTAATGTACTATTATATTGTACTATTCCAATCCTACTTATTCACAAATTCATAAGAAAAACCGCCTCCACCTTTTTCTACTATGGTCGAGGAAGTGTTTTTAGATGGTTTACTTTGTGGTCACCATTACAATTACCCATTTTGGCTTTATTTTATAAATACAGTAATGATAAATTAAATGTAGATCTCAAAAAACTTTGATCATTTATAAAAATGAATGAAATTTCATTTTATGCAAATTTATGTTAAAAGTCAAAATTTATCCCAATCGTTGATTTAAGGCCGATTGCTCACAATTTAACGATTAGTTAACAATCTGTTAACAATTTCTTAATCGATCAGTATTTTTAAAGTTTATAAATTATAACTAATCATAAGCATAGGGCAATCGAGTATAAATGTAGCGTTTTCAAAAACCATTTTTGCTAGAAAAATTTTAGATTTAGGTTCTACAAAGGGTAATTTTATGACTAAAACGTATTTGCTTTATTTGTAAACTTAGTAAAATTAACATGATGAATAAAAATACAACACAAAAAGAAAAAAGTGATGTAATTTATTTCTTTGTTTTCTCTTCTAATCCGACATCAAATGTCTTTGTTTGAAATTGAATGATCTGAAGAGGTGAATTAAATTTTACAAAACGGAACTCGGTGATATTGGCAATTTAGATATATTGAAAATACAATCAGAATTGCCCTCTACATAAAAATCATTTCAATCAAGCTGAATAAGAGAAATTTAAAAAAATTATTAACAACCTATTTGTGTAATAAATCGTCATATTGTTATTTAAATAAACAAAATTAAAAAACAAAACTTATGGAAAAGTTTTGAAGATTTAGTTTCTCTTAAATATGTTTTTAAATAAATGCCATCTTAAAATACTTTTAAATCTGGTACTGGCCTACTTAACTTGATTACAATATTTTATTTATTTTTGTAAAGCGTAGCTGTAAACATTTTTAATTAATATTATTTTTGAACATTATATAATGATAATGTGGTGATTTCAAAGTTGCTAGTTTTCGTCGCAAGTTGAATGTTGTTGAAAAATAATAGTAGATTATTTTACTAGAGGTTAAACAATATAATTGTTAATTAATGGTAAATACTCCTTAAATTCTTATTGTACCTTATTTTTTCAATTATTTGGGCTTTCTTTGGAGTTAAAGTAATCGGGTCAATAAAACACTGTACCTATTTCACTCGACGTTTCGACTGGCATGTGTCCAGTCTTTTTTAAGAGTTCAGATGATTAGTGCTTCAGGGACTCTAATAGAAAGTTTCTCTTTGGACCAAGTCATCTAAATTATTCTTAATTGTCTAAATTTTTTATTGCAAGGCGGCATTATTTGCTAAATAATGTTGATTGACAGTCGGCACTTGGAAAGCATAGTTGTGAAACGGTGTTGATTGCAAAACTGATAAAACTTTTATATTGCGCAGAGGAACACAAATAATAACTCTTCTTATTCAGACTAATGACAGGCAGTATATTTTCTTGTTTGTCAACAATAATAACTAACTAACTAAAACAAAACCTAGATAAAATACTAACATTAAAATAGCACTTCTACATTTCGACAAAAACAACGATGTTTGTTTCAAAGTTACTTTTATCACATTCTGCTTTTGTTAACAAAAACCGTCCATGGAGAAACTTAAGATCAAGAATCAGCGGGGAAGAGGGAGGGAGTTGGTTTGCAAGGTTACCCTTATGACGATTATTTTAAATGTCAACAATTTGAACACAGCGATCATGGTTGACTCACAGAAATTGCGAAACAATACTATTTGAGTGGTTACATTTTTCAGCATACCATTGTTATTGTTTAACTAGAAGCCCATTTAAATACCAGAATGTATGATTTTATATTTGTGTACTTCTTATTGGGTTTTGACCTGTATGGCGTATTATTTTATCGGTGGGAGTTGTTAGGTCTTGAATTGATAGCGACGAGACAACTGGAGGCCAGTTATTTTAGAATGTAGACAAATATTTCACATGGTTTGGATATGATATTATTATCTTTAATATAAATTGCAGTAAATATGTGTGTATAACGCATAAATTATGCTACCTATTCAATTTGTGGCAACTTTGACATAATAATCTAATGGAATCTAAAACATACCTAAACCTAAATTCCATAGTAGTGTAAATACTGTATACACAAGTATGTTACCAATGTTACTCATAACTAACATCATGTCACCGTATCTATAAATAAATCTTCTTTTAATTCATTTAATTTTCCTATGTCCAAAGTGTCATTCTTAATATATAAATGAAAAACTACAGATATTGTTAAGTACTAAGATATAATTTGTTTATTGTATGCTATGAAATAATATCGATTTTGGTGCGTACGTGAGGGAACGGGGTGAAAGTGGGGAGGCGACGGTTACCAGCAGTAAACAATGATGGATGTGTTAAATAAAACTTTATAACACTTTAAGTAATTGTAAATTAATCAATTTATAGCCGTCAAGATGTGTCAATTATAGTCTAATTGTGATATTCAATCAATTTTTTTAATAGAACGACCCAAGTTTTACATCATAATTGTAAAGGTCTTTTATGGTACTTTTATTTTTATATAAGATTTCTTTTACCTAAACCAATTATTTAATAAGATATTTTACAATTAACAGAGAAATAATAATAAAAGTAGAGTCCCATAAAAATATCTAATTTCAAAATAAACATAAGGTTATAGAAAACTGAACATTTATTAAAAACTTGATTAAAAATAAATTTGGAATCTACTTCAACAAATGTTTAAATGGCTTTATGGATTGTTGTATTCGCACTTTAAAAGACCGACTAACATTCCTAAGTATTAAGGGATCAATACAATTAAATATAAAATATAAAATGTGTGTTTAAGGACATCTCGTGTAACATGGACACGTATGAATAGTATCAAACTAAGAAATGCCAACAATTTTATTCTTCATGTCTTCTGCGGTAGTTGTTGATGTTTTGTACACTTAATCTTTTACGTAACCCCACAAAAATAATCCATTTTAGTTTGGTCCGACGACCAAGCCAGCCAACTAATTGGTGCCCTTCTACCAATGCATCTATCGCGAAATGTATTATTAAGGTAATTATTAATCGTTGCTGCTTGATGAACTGGAGTCCCGTCGTGCAAATACCAAATCCCTTGTCGCAGATGATGTGGAATATCTTCAAGTAAACCAGGAAAAGTATTTTTAAATCAACTTGGGCATTTACTCGTCCTTCAAAAAGTGTTGCCCAATAACGTAATCAGTAATAACTCCACTCCACACGTTTAAAGACCATTTCGTTTGGTTGGCAGTAATTTTAAAGTAAGGGTCTGTTGTGGAATAATAATGAAAATTATGTCAATTTGCATAACCATTTTTTTTGAAACGTCGATTTGTCTGCAAATAACACGCAGTCAAAGAAATCTTGTTCTTCTTCTATTCTTTGTTGAGACCATTCACAAAATACGAACCGATTTTGAAAACCTGTATTTGTTAGTTCCTTGTGCAACTGAATATGAAAGAGATGCATTTTGTTTGGTTTAAGTATGCACAACACTGATAATTTGCTAATGTCGAATTGCAGTGATACACTTCCCAAACTAGAGTGTGGATCTTTGGTAACCCGCAACACTTTAGGTATTATTCTAGAAATCGTTTTTTTATAAATACTGGTCGAACACATCAATTATCTGTAGGCCTCTCCTGTTGTCAAAAATCTTATTGTTACTTCAAATTTAGTGCAAGCCGAGATTGGATCCTGTATACAGTTTCTTGTTTTTGAATATGTGGAATTAACTTATGCAAAATATATATTTGAAAAGATGTTTGTCTAATATTAAAAAGTTTGTGTATGAACAACAATCTTCTACTAGAAGTTGGTTGTTTAGGATTAACAAAATTCCTTGTTCTTGATTTCTTTTTATCATCCACTATCGGCTTGGCCTTAGTTTTTTATTTTTTTGCTTTTTTTAAATCACGTAAGCACTCAAAACTGTTATATTTGCAGCTGCATACATCGGTAGGTTCGTGTGACTCAATCTTGTTGCTTGTGACAAATGGAGTTACGTTCGCTTATGGTTATGTCTATTTGCTGTGTAATGTCACACTACAATAGTACATTATATTATTAAGAGTAGAAGTAGGTCTTTTGTGATGACCCAGAGAGATTGACGGTTGAGGCTGGCAACTGGGTAATCTATATACAGGGTGGGGCAGAATGACTCCCTAGTTTCAAACAATCACTGATGAGCGCGCTGGTGATGTAGCGAGGAGTAGTGGCATTAGGTGGGAAACGACGCCATTTTCAGTAGCAATCATGCCTTGGTCTGGTGAGCATCGAGGTTTAATCGTAGCGTTCTTTAAAAAACAAGAATAGTGTTGTGGCAACGCAGAGGCTTTTTACTCCCCTAAATTGAAGGATATGGTGGAGAATATGAACCAGAAACCTTTGTTTCAACAGATGGTGCCACGGCTCATACCGCCCGTCGGTCACGCGCAATTCTCCAAGAACAGTTCCCCGGTCGCCTGATCTCCATACGAGGCGATATTCCATGGCCTCTTCTGCCCCCGGATCTGAGCCCCTGTGATTTTTTCTTTGGGGATTTCTAAAAGCTGCGGTATACAAAGTTCGACCAAGGACCTTAGAAGCTCTTAAGGATGCCATTACAGATGTCGTCGCTGGAATAACGCCAGATATGCTGAGCAGAGTGCACGAAAACTTCTTTGAACGACTAAATATGGCATCGTTCGCCAAGGTCGTCACCTGATGATATAATTTTCAAAACCTAATGTAAATAAAATGGCATTGACAGTTGTTTTCTAGAAATAAAATAATGTTTTAATTATCTTGGTTTGTTTTGTACAATTCACCCATAAAGTCAGGGAGTCCATTCTGCCCCACCCTTACTATTTTATCTTTAAGCGGACAATAATAAGTTCAATCATTGTCCTACGGCGCTTTGCTTTGATACATGCGTTGCGTTTCGTTTTGACAATGACAGTTGGGAAATGAGAATGTCAGCACATGAACACTGGCGGTTTGTGTTAAACACCTTAGGAGTATCCGTTATGTAATATTGCTTAACAATTTTGTTATTTCGTTTTTTTGTCATTTTTATTAGTTAATTCAATTATTAAATAATAAGTGTAAACACCTGATAAACAAATCGTGATTTTAAATTCTATAAATGCTTTCAATAAGCGTTAAATTTGATTTAGTTGAGTCGACCATGGATATTTCAACTCCTAGGATATGAAGTATTTCAATTATGACTAGAAAAATTACAGTCACTTCAACGATTTCTATAAAGATACACAAAGTCACCGTTTTCGATCGCTTGTAGATAAATGATATTTTCACTATAGAAACACGCTTGTGTCAAATACAAATTCCGGTTTGAAGACGTTGCATATAGGCATTTGCAGTCAACCGAATTTGAGAATATAATTTTCCCGCAAATTAGTGTTCATAATTATGTACATGAATATAATCGTGACATACGGGCTTAAGAAAAAAATCTAATTATAACTCAATTACTGTTATTTTATGTATAAAACCAGGATCTAAAACAATTTGCGTAATATAGTTGTGAAACATTAATGAGTTATGAAATGCTTACACGGTAATTCATAAAATTAATTTAGAATAAATATTTTATGTAAATAACAAACAACTTAAATAATCGTCACATATTAAAAACCAATAAATGTATAAGAGTGTTTTAAAATAAGTTGAGCAAGGCAAACTATGCCATGCACAATTCTTTACTTCAAAATGTTTCAATTTAATTTTTAGAAAGAATTGTCGCTTTTGATTAATACATTATTCTAATATTCAGATGCATTCCCTGTCCAAATGATTAATTAGTACTCGTATTCATTAGGAACTATATGCTTGTTTTGTAATACAATATAAGAGATGAATACCCTTGTTATGTTAATAACTGCAGACTGATAAGCATATAGGTAATTATTGGTTACAAGGGAATACACAGTATGTCGTCGTTGTTATTACACCTGCATCTATTAATCGAATTTTAACCTCTGCATTCTTAACATGTCTAATAAATTAGAAGAGTAATTAAGATGTACTACAAAGTGCATTTACTTCTAAGATGATTGATGCACAAAGGTGTAATTTTGAAACAAGGAAGTTGCATAACCTGAGGAATTTATAAAGTTACGTTACTGTAATACCTACGTACCGACAACAAAATGTCCTATTTAAATTTTTATATTCTTTTATAAAACAAGATCAAAAGAATTTTTAGTGATATTGACGCAAATAATTTAAAAATTTTCGTACGCTCCAGTAAAAGTGACCTGACTATTGTTGGAATACGTGACATATGATACGATAAACCTCACGTATTTTTTATTTCCTGGTTTGCATTTTCTTGGTACTTTATCAGCAAATTTAGATATTCTTTAATTTAATCTTTACATTCAGTTAACTTTTTTCTCTTGTTCAAATTATTGATGCCGCCATGAATATAAATCTACATTTTGAAAACATTTTCGGAATTAGGTCGTTTAAATAATACATGCTGTTCAGACGCAACCTCACTTGCAGTTTTATATATTAAATTTGATTTGGGTATTATTTACGATTACGTATACCGAAATTTAAGCTTATCAGCAGATGTGGTAATTATTGCAATACACTAATATTAGCTAAATTCGGCTAAATTATTTCACATAGAACTTTAAGGGTCAAATAATATACGCATACACCAGAAAAGCCACTACATTTTCTGGTTATTATGAATGAAAATAAAATCATTCCTAACTAATGTGTTAGTTAAGAATAATTTTTATTTTAGCTTAAACTAAATAGAATAGAATAACATTTGCGTTTTTTTTGAAAATTATTATGTTTGTAACGAATATGTATAGAAAACCATCTCATACATCATCGTATAAATACTGCGACGTTTGCTGTAAGATTATACACTTTGTTTATTATGAAACTGCTCTGGTTGAATTTGTCAAATTGTAATCTGCAAATGTTAGCATGTCATGAAGTTATCTAAATACTTACATACACATGCCTCAGTACATTTACCATGATTAGAATTAATTTGAATTCTAGTACGCATAAGTAAGATAAAGACAATAAAATTGGTTAAGATGGTATACAACTTGACATGTGATTGCTATTTAGAATGTTTCTAAACTTGAAATGCATCAGCACAGTAAACACAGAAAAACAAAAGTAAGTAAAAACAGCGGTACAATAAGGTTATTTATTCTTTTATTTAGAGCGTTCACTCGTAAATCAAAAACTTGATTGCAATTTTATGATTTAAATATAATGGAGTCTTAAATAATAACATTCGTCAAATCCAAAAAGTTATATTTCAAACGTATATAAATTCTCAGCCATATAAGACAAGAGAAATAAACAAATAATAATTTGTTTTCATAAATAAATCTGTAGTTAAGAACCGTAATACGGGTAGCTAAATAACCCCAAACATAATAAATTAAATAAATTATCAAAATGTAAATTACTTGTGGTATATTCAAAAGGCCTACCTTTATAAATAAACAAACCAAAGTTAAAAAAAATATTAAAAATATAATTAAAAAGATTCTGGTACGCCACTGCGTATGTTGAGTTAATTAAAAACAAATTAAATTAATAATAGTAATATGGCATGCGCGGATAAATCTTATAAATATTGTAAAAATAAATGTGCTGCTAAATAGTTAAAAAAAAAGAAAATATACAGGGTGGGCCATTAGCTCGAATACAGGCAATATCTCAAAAATTTTGTGTTTCAAAAAATTTTTTAATAAAGTTGTGCAGATTGATGAGCTGAACATTTAAAAATTATTTTTGTTTATACAGGGTGTTCCATAAAAGCGCGAAATACCAAAGTTATGTTTATTTTAAATGAAACTACCTATTTTTTATTACGAATTTGGATTTCTTAGGCAATTCTAATGTAAGTTTATCTACCATACAAGGTGACTAAAATGGGCGGTTTTTGCGTTATTTCACGCTTCCCCGAAAAATTGACGTTTTAAAAAAATGAATACCTAACTCAATTATCCTGATATTTATCCATCTAGCTAATTGTTTACGTTTCCAACGGTGCTAGGTTTGGAGAAATAAATTATTTAAGTTGAACTCCCTAAACTCAATTTTTTCAATGCCATACATAATTTTTTATGTGCCGTTGAACGTACAATTCCATAAGCTTTCTAATAAGAAGGTTGTAGGACTAACTCTTACGGATTTTGCAAATTTTTGCGTCAGAGTTAGATACCTACAACTATATCATTAGAAAGCTTATGAAATTGTACATTTAACGGCACATAAAAAATTACGTGGTGCCATTTAAAAAAATCAAGTTTCATGTGCGGCGGTAGAAAATATTACTCAAAAATTGCCACATCTGTATAAATCTTAATATGCCAAACATTCCTTCTTACTTTGCAGGCCAATTAGCTGATGAAAACTTTAATTTGCCTGCGTACATTGATTTATTATTAGGGGCAGACATATACTATGATTTAATATTGCCTAATCAACATTCTCTAGGAAAAAAAAGTTTCGTACTTTAATTGACACTCATTTAGGTTGGATTTTATCTGGACTAGAGCCTTATCAATGCATAAAGTCTAGTGTTCAAGAGTCCAGTGGCGGCTTGTCCATAGGGTCATTTGGTCAATGACCTCCCAAAAATTTTGACAATATATAAAAAATATTAATTATAATTATGTGTTTTATTAAAATAAGTAATTTACTCGCAAAAGTATAATAACTTAAAATTTATCGGCCGTCGTTCGTAATTTATCCCCTTCAACCTTGGGCTGGCGGTGCGAATTGTCCTCATTGAATTAGATCTACCCGGAAAAACTTGAAAAACGTGCAGCGCCCGAATAAACGCAAACGTCCGAAGAAATAATCAACTTTGGGTCATAAGCCGGGTTCCGCAGTTTACGTTGGCTTCGAATAGGGTGTACATCTACGCTCGATTTTTGATTCAATTTTTGCGTGTTTTAAATCAATTTAAAAATTTATATTGATATGTTTTACTGTTGTTGTGTTGTTTTGTAAAAATACTATTTTTCGCGTGTGTATGCGCTATTATAGAAAATGCCGGTAGTACAAAAAATTAAACAACTAAAAAGTGCTAACGAACTTAATTTTACAAAATTAGTTGAGTTCAAAGCAAATGGTCGTCTTTTGCCAGAACTAAGTTTACGACAAACTAGCAAAGACAAGAATAAAGATGTTCATCGAAACTTTCGCAAGGTAATGTACGATTTAGCTGACTGGATATGTGGTTGTGAAGTATCAAACGTATTTTACTGTTTTGTTTGTTTATTATTTTCTAAAGACTCGTCAGACTCGCTATGGTGCAAATGCAAATCCGGTGTAAGCGATTTAAACATTTAAAAGAGAAAATAAAAACATGCTTCGTCTGCAGAACACATGAAATGCTCGGTAAATTTTCCAACCGTAGGAAATGTTGATATTCGCACACAGCTAGACAATGCTTATAGAAAATCCCTTAGAGATTTTAATGAAAATGTTTCGAAAAATCGCTATATTTTGAACAAAATTGTAGATTGTATACAATTTTGGGGTGCATTTGAGTTATTTATATTTATTTAAATATGCCTATTTTTTAAATTAATTTTTGACCTCCCAGTATGATTGACCACGAGCCGCCACTGTTCAAGACATATATTGTTTATATATGTTTTACAATAGTTGAGAAAGAAAAGCTATTTAATTTATTAAAAAAAATTGTATCTGTTCCCTCCAATTTCAACGATCAGAAAAAACAAACTAAAGTTATCTTTAAATAAAATACATAAATACTTCCTAATAGAAAGTTTCAAGTTGATCTACCCTAAAGTACATTAACAATTAGGAGCATCTCAACCGAAAATTGTTTTTTATTATTAGAAAAGAAATTTAAAAATAATTCCCTCTTAAAACTGAATACAAAAAAGTATTACAAGAATATATTGATTTAGATCACGGGAAAATAGTTTTATTATCACTAACTAATTTGCAAGGTGACAATAAATATTTTGTGCTTCATTTATGTGTTTTACGGAAACAAAGTTCTATCACTAAACTCCGTGTGGTAATTGATTCTTCTGGTAAGACAACCATAATAACTCCTTGAATAATATATGTTTAAAGGCCCTCGAGTTTAACCAGAACTTTTAATATTTTAAACCGATTATGAACATTTTCTTACGGATTTACTACGGATATTGAGAAAATGTACAGGCAAGCCAATATTAACCCCGAACACAATTTCTACCAGAATGTACTGTAGAGGGATAATTCTTCAAATACATGTTTGTGTCTAGAACTATCTACTGTCTTATTTGGACAAAAAAATGCTCTTTATTTAGCGTGTAGAATGCTTATTAAAATAGATCACAATATTCATGAGTACCCTGTGGCACAAAAAGCGTTGTATGTAGATGACGTAATTACTTTCAGGCATATTCAGAAGAAGAATGAGCAAACTTACATAAAAGCTTAACATCTATCTAATCAAGCTTTTTAAGTTACAAACATTTTCATCAAACATCAAAACATTTTCTATCCAGTTCTTGAGTAATCAATACTTTGAAAAAGATTTAAATTTAGATAAAAACTCTCATATAGTATTAGGATTAAAATGGAACCCGATTTCTGACACACTTCAAATATCTATTTCTTTTTCATTGCTAGTTAAGCCCTTAACCAAAAGGAAAATTTTATCACTCATTGCACAGTGTAATGACCCCTTGGGATTAGTAAATCCAGTCATAGTGCAAGGAAAGTTTTGGGTCTTTAAGTATGATTAGAACTAACCCATTTCTGACGCCAGCTTATTAATTGAATGGACCTCGTGTACACTAAATTTAACAAAAATTTCTTATCTTTCTATACCTAGACAATTGCATTATAAAAAAGAAATAGCGAATATTCAACTTCATAGATTTTGTTAGATGTTGCGTGTATGCAAGGACCACTTACATAGATAAAACTGTTTCTTCGTCATTAGTATCTGCCAAATCCAAACGTGCTCCTATAAAGAAACCCATAAGAATCCCCAAACTGGAATTATGTTCCATGGTTCCGCTTCCACACTTAATCTGTACATTAAAAAAAATAATAATAGCTGCTTCGAAGCAACAAATTATAACGTACTGTTGTATCCTTCCACCTTCCAAAAAAATTAAAAATCATTTTTAAATATTACATGAATGTAAGTCAAATACATTTATGGTCTGATTCACAAACAGCTTTATCTTGGACTAAAGGATCGCCCACGCAATGGTCAATTTTTCTCTCTAATAGGGTGTCAACTATCCAAACTTTGACTTCTGATGCTACTTAGAGGCATATTTCGTCTCAATTAAATCCAGTTGATGTGCTCTCTATAGGTAAACTACCAGTTAAGTTTTATGATTATTGGCTCTTTGGTCCTCAGTTCTTAACAAACTGTAATGCAAATGTTTCTTCATTTTTGTCAGTCATCCTCCAGAGGATAAGAAGCAAATATTAGTCGCTATCAGGTGCATGACAACATACTTAGATTCAATTCTTTTCTAAAATTTCCACGTTAAACAAATTAAAAAAAACTTTAGGTTATGTATTTTGTTTTATTAGCAATGTTTGGTGCAAAAACAAAAGGAGAACACAGAGATATCTTACCCAGTCAAATTTGAATTTTCCCTTGAGTTTTTAGTAAAACAAGTTCAAAGAAATACATTTGCACATGAAATAGATTCTCAACAAAGTAAAATCATACAGAATAAACAAATAACTTCTCTTAATCCTTTCATCGATGCCAATAACATTGTTAGAGTCGGAAGAAGACTAACTTACTTTAAAGTGAATTATAATTAGAAACATCCAATCCTTCCTTCAAAAAATCATTTTACAATTTTACCATTGAAATATGGGCATAACAGATTAGGACTCAACTTTCACAAGTTTGTTTGAAGTATTGGCCTCTCAATGCTCTCAAAGAATAATACATTCTTGTATTATTTGTTTTATTTTTATAATCAAACAAATTAGGGGTAGGTACATAAAACAAAGTTATAAACACAAGTAATAACTCAAAACAAAAAAAAGGATCACGTGACTATAATTATAAGACGGATTTAATTTAGTGTTAATTAAAATCTTCCATGAAATTAATTAACGTGACACCCAAAACGCGTACGTCAAGCAACAAGGTAAGTTGAGTTGCACGATATAGATTAAGTATTTACTGAGTTCTGACCTTTAACAAACTAACTACAAGGGGTGACATTCTTGTTGTTTAGATGGTTCATGGGGGTGACTTGTCCTGCTGGTTTAGTCGTATTACGACTTTTCACTTGCGGTGGATAGTAAGTATTGTAAGTAAACTGTAGACCCAATCTATTTTTTCTTAGGTGGAGAACGACGAAAAAAACAAAACTAATAATTAAATCCTAAAAGAAACTGACTTAAATAAAATTTACTACAAGATAAGGAGCTTACTGGGATGGTGTGGCTGTAAGGCTACGAGTGCTTTAAATTCTGGTTAATCTAATTTACTTGTTAGTAATTTTAATACTAATGCCAATTTTTTTTAAACAATATACTACCGACATAAATCCAAACAAATCTTACTTTAATTATCAATTCTCAATTTTAGATAAAGTTAGATTTCCGGTTCAAAATTTTAAAAAATAAAGTGGGAAAAATATGACACAAGTATGCAACCCAAAAGACACAATCACAAACTAATTGCAACAACAACGCCCTGATTAAAATATAACTGTAACAAACTTACATAGTAATTTCATCAAAACAGAATAGTTTACGACTGAAAAGGATGCAGGCAGGGCTGCGTACTACCACTACATTTTCTCTATTATAATGCCGAGATTGTTATGATAAATGCTGGGTTGGAGGATGCCCATATGGGATTTAAAACTAATGATTCGTAGAAATATAGTGGAAGACTTCCGAAACTTTATCGGGCGCTACTTACCTGATCCTTGAAATTAATCTTAAGCAACAAAATCTCAAGAAAAGTTAAACAAATTTGTAAATAAAATAATATAATTGACGAGACTTTACTTTGTTATCTGCACACTATTTTAAAAATAATTAAGGTAGACGAGAAAACAATTTTTCTAAAAGTCTAATTAAATAATCACAGAACTATTGATAATCTAACCAGGTCAATTAAAGTTGTGCGCCACTGACCAATAGTTTCAAACAATAGTAGATTATTTTACTAGGAGTTAAACAATATAATTGTTGAGCTTAAAAGTTTGCTGGCGAGGCGTCAGCCGAGACAGCAAATTAAGCAAAACAATTACATTTTTAACCCAAGTGAAATATATTTTTTTCTTAAGGTTTATTGCTAGTTTTCATGTGTTATTTTCAAATTTCGAGATTTCGAGTGTTATAGTGACGTTTTATTCTGAACGAATGAAGTTGGTACTTTACTGTTACATTCATAATATGACATAACCGAGGTACCAACCTCTAAATAGTTGTGAAAACAAAATAACTGTTTACTTTTAATGTCTAGACAGTAAAAAGTTAGTCCAGTAGTTAATAATAGAGTTTTATTGCTTGAAGAAAAAAATTTTTGTCGTTTTGATCGCACGAAACAAAAACAGATTGGATATTTCAGTTGCATAAATTGCAAGATTAATAAATATATGGTAAACAATATTTATTAAAAATAAAATTGGTATCGAGAATCTCCGACTTAGTTAACGTAACAATAGGTAGCAAAGTTACTCAAAGGTTATTGTCGTACATGCTCAATTATTTATTTTTTATTACACTACTAATAAGTTAACCGTGCAAATAAAATAAAACTCAGAATACCATTTATCTGATCATTCCTTGTGGGCCTTATACAAATGCATTCAAGCGAGCAGTTGCACACTTTCCGGTTAAACATAGTACAAAGAGATAAAAAAGTACTGTAGATGGTTTTTCTCAATATAATTAGAGCTCTTCGGTAATGACCTCTAATGATGTTCTTCACATAAATGTTTGCCAAAGGGTTGGGAAAGTTTCTAAACAGTAACAAGCCCCTAATTAACGGTCCCAAGTTGCAGGTATTGATAACTTGTAGATCTTTCATTCTAGATTACTAAGTTTTTGCAAAGTAACAGCCAAAAGAAACTATTCGGGTACAAATTTCAGAATGTGACAAAATGGCGTAAGTCGCTTGTCGGATTTTTGGTTTGAGGGCAATTAATTACGGTATATAAATTGCTATATAAATGAAACCCTGCGTCTAATTAGAACATCTTAGAGATTCTTTTAAAAGAACAATAACTAGTACTAAAGGTCACAATTACACACGTCCGTATGTGCCAATTTCAAATTGAGAACGTGTATTGTTTTTGGTTTAAAACGCAAGATGTAGAATGGGTTGCTTAGTGTAAGGCGGGTTTACATTCATATAGTATTTCTGGAACATCTCATGCGGAACAACTTCTTGGCTGGTCAGTGAAAATAGAGGAAGAGGCCGCCCAAAAACCTGGTGGCTAAACACCATCCGAAACAACACCAGAATAACTGTCAGGCAACTAAATGCATTCAGATGGGATCGTATCACTTAGACAGCAATGATTCATACAATGACCGAGAGTCAATTCGACTGACCAGAGTGTCATATTTTTATAGAAAGCAAGGCAAGAATTTTCTGAGTGGCAATAATCTGGGGAGCCATTTATTATGTAATGTTCTTAATTTTGTGAAAAAAAATTAAAATTTTATTTGTTTTATTTTCTCTAAACAGCCCACATGTGTGCTAATAGTTAGATTTGTCAGTGTTTTGGGCAAGTAAAGCTCAATTGAAGAAAACCTCAATGCAATAGTAAAAAAATAATTTAGGATAAGTGCACAAAACGACTATTAAATCAAATGATCCAAGTAATGAATTCATCTAAAAATGTTATATTAAGATTGTGGTATAATACCATTAAATTCTAGACGGTGTTGTATAAATAGATCCTTGAGCGTCCTTTAACGGCTGTTGATGAAACTTTAAAGAACAGTTTTACCAAAATAATTGACACAGTTATCCGTCTTGATTGAATAAGTAAAGTACACCGTAATATATTCGCACAAAGAGTAATTACGTTAGCGTATTTTTCATAACCAGAATCTACCAAATAAAATAGATCATTCACGTTCCGGTAGATCTGTCCAGGTAAAACTGTGCTGCAAAATGTAAAACCCCACACCTGCAATAGCAAAAGTCTAGATTTTGTTCAGTTCTAATGATGATAGAACAAAGGCGACGACGTGCTTGCAATGCCTGGCGTTTTTTAGTCGCATAAAAAGTCATTCAAATTATAGTACCACAACTTTGGTTGGTAATTTTCGCCAGATGATGCTCCAGATGGAATTGATTTTGCATATTTTTTCTTACTTTGAATTTGTTATTTTTTTATCTCTATTTCTTTATTCGCTGTAGGATTTATTTCTTTGAACCATTCCAAGAGTTTTTATAAGCTGTCTTTTTTACGACTTTACTCTCCACAAACAGGGGCGAAAGTTATACAATTATACCTCCCCATCAGCACCAGTAAAATTCAATTCTACAGCTAAACCAGGTGCAGTTTGTCGAACACACCTTTTGAGTTTTTTGTGTAGTTGTAAAAATAAATTTTTCATTTGCACACGAAAGTTGTGTTATTTTTGTTACAGTTTTTAAGCAAACATGTCTTTGAATTTTTTGCTATTTTCGAAAACTACGTTTTTTTCATATGGTTTCCCCGATAGATCGACTCTACAGTTTTTACTTTTTCTTTAGTAAATTTCTTACCCTGCCATGATATTGATAGCCATCGTAATTTTCATTTTCACTATCACAAGTGATTGGCTTGCTTTTCGTTTCAATGAAACGGTAGATCTTGGTAAAGGTACCATCGTTGTAAGGTCGTCATCAACTTCGTCGTCTTCGTCATTCGAGTCCTCTACATCTTCTTTCGCATTTATGCAGGTTTCTCCACAGCAAATTTTGCATAAAACAGAACATTTTAAACCTATTTTCAACATCCACAAGCTACAGTTGGTTGTACATCCACAGAATACAAAGCCCAGAAGTATGCGTTGTATCAGTTTGTTACAATGCGTTTTTATTTCTAAGTATCGCACCGTCACTAAATTAATTAGAGTAATTAATTGTTAGGATAAGGCCAATTTTGTTGTGTATTTAACTGTTATTAATTTTGTTTATTATTAATTGTAAACCCAAAGCAAAAAAGGGCGGCCCATTGTACAAAGTCCGATAGCGCCTCGCTTAAGCTTTCGTTGCTCACACAGTCTCCTCCCGTAAACTAGTTCCGCTACTTAAGCTATCCTTTATATATGACCTGTTCCTGCGGTTAATACTGAGTAAGTTCGCTTCTCTAATTTAACCGCGAAAGATACGGCTTTGGGTATTCCTTCCCGACCCCCAACATGTAGAGATACCGCTTTGTTTTCTTAACTTTCCATTTCTCCCATCCGTGTGTTGTATTTGGAGTGACGCATTTTTGCGCTTGAAGTACACCACTCAAATAGTTGTCCAAATTGGCATACCGCATTTTTGTGTGTCAACTTGGCCATTCTTTTTCTTTATTCCTATCCGTGTGTGTGTTTGGGGTGACGCATTTTTGCGCCTTGAATACACCACTTAAGCCGTTGCCCGGGTCGATATAGCGCATTTTCGTATGTCGACTCGGTCACTACCTACCGCATCACTTAACAGACCGCCGTTCTGTTTATATATTATCACCCTCTTCCCTAAATTACAACGGAGAGTAAACTTTGTCAACAAATGTGACGCCCGAGATCCGTCCACTTTTTTTATTTACAGAAACTAACCGAATTGGGACGCAAGCGTCACAAGTTTTTGAACGGTTGACATTGGTTTCAAGTGCATTTATCTCTGCATCGATTCTCTTTTGCACTTGATGATATATTTGAAAGGAGTGTTGCCTTGGTGCTGAGCCCGTGGGAGATAAACGCAATAAGTCAGTTTTCAGATGAGGTTGCAAAAACGAGCAGCGAGACAATATTTCCTTCGAACATATCAAGTGCAAAAGTAGATCGGTAATCGCCTATGATTAGTGGGAATGGAGATGATGGCTATTAATATCATGACCAAATGAGAAATTCACTAAAGAAAAATAAAAACAAACGGTGGAATAGGCTTATCGGGTAAACCAGATGAAAAAAAAACGCGCCGTGTACTTAAACTCAAGGGTGATCTAGAATTGAGTTTATAAAAAAACAGAAAAAAATATGTTTATAAAGTTAAAACCTGTTGAAATATTAATTGTTTTGCGTTTAAATTAAATAAATTAGTAACAAATAGCAATAGAGTAATTGAATAACATTTGGAAAGAATAAAGTCATCGTTAAACCCATCGAAATGTTTATTTTTTAAATAAAAATTCACTCCAACAAAATTTTTATTGCACATATAAGAATATTTAAACAATGTATAATGCATAACAATCGTTTATTTTAATAAATGAATGGGAGACAAGTCGTGTTACGACGAAATGCAGCGCGGAGCGCGAGCGTAAGTTAGCGTATTTTGAAATCCCGCACGATGTGATGCTAGAAATTACTTTATCTTTAATAAAGTTCTCTAACAAAAAGCGTCAGGTGGGTTGGAAAAAGATAGAAACCGAAAAGAAAAAAACCTTTTTTTTAAATCTTTCTGTCGACTTTCAAGAGCAATAACTTTTACGCACAGTTTTTTGTTATATAACATTGTTGAAAATATAACTCAAAACGAATCCAAAGATACTAAGTTTATGACTATGCGATAATTATGTATGAAAATTCCAAAAAAAACACCAAACTTAAGATGGCGGAGAAAGGATTGTTTTTACGGTTGCGCAAACTTAGGGTTAAACTCACCGAGAAAAACCCTTTTGAATGGAGAGTAAGAGAAAAAATGTATACAAAATTGGTGGGTCACACTTATAAAAATTTCCTAAATGCAACAGGACTATATATCTTAATTTTTACATTCAAGAGCAAAACAAATTCAACTATTTTAATCTAAAGTTTTTTTATAAATTGAAAGTTTGTAAAATTGTTTTATTAATTCTACACTTTTATGTATACCAAGTACTCCAGTAATTTTGGAATGAAGACGTTGAAAGCACCCGACAACTTAAGTAAGCTTTTAATACTCATATCAAACAAAAAGTAGATTGCAGTTGATGTAATGTATTTGTAATAAATATTAACGTATTTAAGAAACCATTCGTAAAATGTATAATAAAAACAAAACAAAATTATAATTTACCGGAGAGTTGGTACATTTCAACATTTACTATTTTAATTAATCTTAATCCGTTTAGCAAATTAAATTGTATCACTAAATTGATTTGATCTTAATATAAAGTGCAGGTTTCTCTAATTAATCACTATAAATTGTCTGTTAAAATTAAAGTGAGAAAGATGTTTTTTAGAGGTTTAAATTTATATTTAATACAAAAACAATTATGTATCAAAATTTTTTAATATATGTTATAGCATTTTAATTAAAAAATATGTTGCAGTGTTATTATTAATGTTCGAGGCTTTCAGTAGACATTGCGCATACAACTCTTCGTATTACCTCTTTTCATCATTGTCTTCTTAGTTTGCTTTAGAAAGTTCTCTGCAGTTTACTGTCAGCACATTTTAATTCAAATGACGAATGATTAGTATGAAACCGTAGATTGCGTACGTCTATTGTGTATTAGTATTTTAATTTAAACGAACCAGCTGCACGAAGTACTAAAATCTTTTACCTTTGGTTTTAGCAAAGAAAGGTGATTTTATAATTACTGACAAACTTACCTTTGCATTAGATTACGTTTTAAAATGTTGTATTCTTTTCAATTAATGGGAAAATCATTTAATTTATTTACATCACAGTTATATTAGCAAAAAAGGCAATGATTGTTTATGAGCAACTTGGCAAAATTGGTAAACTTTGATTACAAGTCGTTGTCGTTCTTTAATGTTTAAGAGATCGATACATCTTTTCAACAAAGATAATCTAATTATAATTTTTAACATCTGATTAACTGATCTAGACTGTTGACTTATCTAACAATTAACTAAATTCCGAAAAGTTATAAATTTTCTTGCTGTTTACATTTTAAATCGATTGTATAAATCGCAATTACTTTGTATATTGTTATTATTTCTTGACACAAAACAAATTTAAAACAAATTTACATTAAATGAATAAAACAGTTCATGCAATATACAAAATAAATAAAACTTATTAATAATCACCCCATATCTACATTAAATAGTATAGAGAAAATTAATGTTACATCAATTTTCTGTTTTCAACTTAAAACACTTGCTTTAATTTAATCTACATCCGGTAGCACAATTAAGAGCGATTATGACGTAAGCAGCTTTGAACGAAGCGACGCGTCGCGGCGTTACGTAAAATGTAGCGTCATTTCATATAGGCTATTTTCATGTAAGCATCCGAAATGAAACAGATTCGTTTGAGTGTTGGTGTATAAACAATGACTTTTTTTTCAACAATAATGACACCTGAGTTTACAATGTTATAATTTTTTGTTTGGCGTTCAATTGATTTGAAAGTTGGCATGTTGTACCTTGTACATATCTACTTGCGGTCAATAAATGTGAAATTTGTAGGTGGATTTCTTCGGCAGTTATTTATAACGTAGATATTACTTTAATGTTTTCTAGATCACCTACTGCAGTGCAGGTCATCAAGAACACAATTTGTCTTTGAATATCTCGATAAAAACCGGGCCTATCGGTTGAAACGTCGCCAGAACACAAGCATATGGTGTCTTGTTGATACAACCAATTAACATACTCCTTAAAAAGGCGTAATAAAAAGGATCGGGAATCCTACTAAATTTTGACAAGGAGCTCAATATCAAGATAATTTATTTTCTTGATGAAGTATCTCCTTGGCAAAATATTGAAAATAAACATTTTACAAATTACCAAATTGTCTCGGTCTTATCCCAAACAACTGAACTTACACCCAATAAGGCCAACTACTTGCTTCAGGTCCTTCAATTAAATATCCTACCAAAACGTTATTTTGCTAATGTAAATAATACAATAAATGCGTATGAGTAGTGATTAACACCATATTAATTTCAATTAAAACGTTTATAAAAAATTTTCTACATCCTGACGACTAAAACGTAATGTTACAATAATTCAACAAAAACTATAATAAATGTTCTACGTGATGACCATCTTATTGAATACACATTGTTATCTTTTTGTCTAATAGACGTTTTACATTTTGCGACATATTAGGAGTCACTGCAGTAATAACATCTTTAATGGCTATTTTTTTTTGTTGTGAATAAGTTACGGTAACGTTAAATATATTTCAACAGCTTATAACACAGACTCGGTAGAAAGAAATAATTGGCAATTCCGGAATAATTGCAACATTCCGACAGTAACATCCTCCAAAGCCCATTATAATTTATTTTAGATTATAATACGGAATAACTACAGATTAATATTCATATTAAAAATGTTTGCCAGAAACGTATGAAGGCGTCAAGACCTCTTATGGTGGGTGCAAATGTTCTGAACGAAAACTTAGGGTTCTGGTAGAGTCGACGTTTTGCACCCTAAAGTAGATGTTTCTCGTTGACCACATTGAAAAGCAGGCTGCAAAACCTAAGTTTTCGTTTAGAACATTCGCCCTTCCATAAGGAATCCAGACGTATTGATATGTTCTTAAGAAATTTTGTTTGTATTTTATTGAACAGAAGGAAATCCATTTACACCATACTTAAATGAATTCATTTTAATCTGTAAATTACAAATATCTGAATTTCTAACAACGAGACATTAATTAACGAAACAAAAATTATCAAAAAGACATTAATTAGACATTTTGCTGGGATATTTACGTGTTCAGTAGTGTAGGAAAAGCGATATTTCAAAAATAATTAGTTAAGAGGAAAACCTGAAGATTTGAATAGCGTTATAAAAGTTAAAAGACAGTAAAGTAAGCTATACGATAAGCTTATAAAATACAGGGTATTTTATTAAAAATAAGCCAACTATTACAGAGAAAATGTTCTACAAATTGAACTATAAAATTATAATCACCCTGTAACGAGATTTTTATTAGACAATTAATAAATAGACAAAGGAAACAGTCTTTTACTCAAAGTTAAGAGTAAATTTGTTGTAATTATTTTTATCATAATTACATTTACTACACTCTGTATTTAGGTATAGAGAACCCTTATAAAAGTATAGCTTAATTTTTAGTAGAATTAAAAAATGCAATTATATATAGAGTGTTTTATTTAAAAACACAATTTTGGTGTGCCACTTAGTTTTGGAGTGCTCTGTATATTTAAAACTATTTTAAGATGTACGTACTCTTACTGACTTACATAATACAACTGTAATAGAAGTTAACGAATATATGCCGATTCTCCGTAAAACTTCCTGGCGTCGGCCGTAAATCATCCTATATAGTTCACTAATGGCACTGGGGGTGGTTTTTGCTAGCCGTATCCGTGACGTAAAGAGTTATTACCTCCAAATGATTTACGTCTTGACATTTCTCAGTCAGATACGACGTCAAATCAGATTACGACTAAAAGGTGAACCAATTAATCGAACAGAAAGCCATAACCTCGACAATTCAAATTTCAATACATGAATTAAACGAAGAAGAGAGAAAACATCTACCACAGCTTCTCCAGATGCGGCAGTAAATTTAACGGTGAATTAAAACCTAAACGTGAATTAGCAACTAAACGACAAATCTAAAATTGTACTACAGAAAACATACCAACTTAGATATATGTGCCTCGAAAATTTACTAAAATCGTCAAATAAACATTTTCCAAAAATAATCATTTCTAGTCAAAATGCAGAATTGTAATTATTTGTAGTGTGCAAAAATGAATTAAATAAATTATGCATTGTTGAGTGGCCATAATGTTTTGCTGTCATGCGGATGTAATCGATCTTATGTTAATTTTGTTCAAAATTTTACACATATTTAGAATTAATAAGGCAGACCAATTTTTTTAACTGGAAAGATGTGGCAAACCTATTTGAATTGTGTAATAATGTGTTATAAAGAAAACCTTTTTCTTTTTTTTCTTTTATGCATTTTGATAACAGATTCAAAAATATGTAGGTATGCGAGCTTAGAAACAGCGAGAAGTATCACGCATACCAATTTTTTTAAATGGTTGAAATTTCTACGTGATATTTGTTGTTTGTGAAAGTCAATTTTTTAACTTTTCTTTTTCTTAGATTTATTTTATTTATTTTCCTTATTCTGATTGTTCCTCAATTTGTTGGTTACTTACAGTTTCTGCAAATTTTAATGGTGCTCATGGGCTAGTGTATCACAATGGTTTAAATTTACTAGATATATTTAATTGTCATCCACATTCATTGGTTCGTATGAAATACAAATAACTTTATCACCATTTTACCACATTAAATTTACCAATATGGTGAGTAAAATATTCTGCGATAAGGTTTTGCAGCATTAAGTTAGTCTTTTGGAATCGTTGATTGATAAAGATAGATATCTATCAAAAATCAAATGAATTTGTGAAGCGGTGGTATTATATATTTTCTTGAAAATAAATTCTGCATCTTGCCGAATGCTTGGGATATAAATAATTCTAAATTATGTAATAAATGATTCAAAGGCAATGTGGCGCGGAACCGAAATATCTATTGAAGAGTTAATTTTTGGGTTAATGTTAATTTTTTGGATTTAAATATTTATCCTGTAGAGTATGTTAATGCTAGTGGAAATGGTGATAATCGATAGTTTAAACATGTCTCCATATTTACTTTTCTTCGAAACAATATTTCCAATGATCAAACGAAATTATCACACTCTATTCGGATTGTGGTACGTTTACCAAAATCAAAAATTCGCTTGTAAAATTTTTATTTTATTTCTTGTTATTACCTAATGGGCTCTTGAATCTACGTTTTTCAAAGGCACATACTTTAATAAATTTACGTTTTTTTTTCTTTACTTTTTTTTCATACACTAACTAAAAATTCATTATTTTTATTAGAAATGGCTTTACAAGTAACACTATGAAATAAATTAACTGGATTTATTGTTGAGCTAAAGGATTCATAGCTTTTCCGAGAGCATCAAAAAAGCATTGAATTCATTGTAGTTTTAGGCTGCCTTACAATTCATGAATAATGTCATCTGATTGTGTATAATGTATGCATTGCAATAATTTAGTAATTATTTTTGTTCGAATACTGCGGCTTAAAGTCCATCGCGGTCTGACCGATATTGAGTTAATAAAATAATATATTCTAAGTAATGAAGTGTCTTTAATTCTCTACAATGTGTCATAGTAATAATCTCAACCATGTAATAAAAACTGGTATACGCGATAGTTTCGGTTGTTTCCAAGCCCTCACACAAAAATACTTTTAAATTTGTCAATAAAATGCATAAAACACAAAAAAATAGAAAACGGTTTCCGCGACAACAAAAAAAATCGGACTTTTCCGGCCAAAAAGTTGATCAGCCGGATTTTTTATAAGTATGCATAATAATTCGCAACAATTAACTATAAGGTTGATCAGAATGGCAGCAAAACATTACATTTATTAATACATAATTTATGGCTATTAATAAATCAAGCACTCACCTTCTTTTAGATTTTTTTAATAAAATTGTGTTATGTTTAATTTTTCAACTAGCTCTTTTTTATTAAAATAATGTAGAAAATACAGCAGATGTTAAGGAATTGTTATATATACAACTGAATACTAATAAAATATTTAATTCTTATAGTGATTACAAGAAACGTAAAATTTTAAAATTTAAATAAATAATTATCAGCAACAATTCCTATTTTGTAATTAATTTTACAAAATTCAAACGTCGTTACAGATTTTGACAACAACTTTAACAATACTACAAAAAAAATACTACTAATACCCTACTTTTTCCTGAATGATTCTTTATTCATGTTCTACGGACATTTTAAAAAGATAATTAATTATTCTCAGTGCTTGACCCTTTTATTATAAATTATTTTATAGGTCAGTCCAATTCATGATTGAATATGAATTTGTTTCGTCTCAAACAAACAATGTTACACAATTTGTCTTACAAATGAATATAATTCTGGCACTTAATAATATAAACCTAATTTTCTTTTACATTAACCAGTTTTTTTTCAGGTTAGTCTACTTCCAACCCTAGCAAATCTATTAGATCCAGCCGACCAATTCAATATTCTGATTACTTTAATTACTCTTCTTATAACAACTTTTATTTATCTTTTAATTTGTATTTTTGTTTAATATAATTTAAATTTCAATGTTTATTGTTTTTTTTTAAGTTTATTTTTTTTCAAAAACTTGTCTTTTTTTATCCTAGCAACCGGGACATGTTAAATTTATTCCTATGTAAATTTGAACATCATCCCACAATTTAACTAACTTAATCTACACTACTTACATTTTATTTAAAATATTGAATTGTCGCTGAAGTATACAATTTTTAATTACAACGTATCCATTTCATATTTTATTTAAAGTCACTCTTAACCAAAAAAAACTTTTAGAAAAATGGCTATATTGCGTGTGCAATGAAATAAAAATAAACAAGTTGAAAATGCAAGGCATTGTCGCAACGAACTTCGTATTATCCAAATATGGAAAGAATGGCAAAGTTATAATTAGCGCCAATAGACCGTCATTGCTAACTTTCTATTATCCAAATATGTGCCACACATTGATTTTGGACATATTTGGATTTTTGAAATAAACTTAATTTCCCGAGGCCATCGGGTATCTGTGGCCCGATTTTATGGGGGATAGGATATTTCAACTCAGCTATGCCAGAGGAGTCTAAATATATGCCACACATTGATTTTGGACGTATTTGAAATTTTTTCGACGGAATATCGCGGGGGCTCGGCGTCCCCGTTGCCCGATTTTAATGCACATCAAAACTTAAGCTTTGGACACCAAGCTGAATCGATTGATGTATCACACAATGAGGTCCGACCATTAGAAAGGCCTCGGACGGACGCACACACGGACGCACGGACGACAAATCGATTTCATAAACAAACGAAGTTCGTTGAAAATAGACTGACTAAGTGACCGTTAAATATATTTTCGGTCATTTAAGTCCTCGCCGACCTCGTCTAAGTGTAAACTTTTCATATTTATTCAAAAATCTTCAAAGACACAACTACAAAGCTTCTAAAACTACCGGACTATTTATAATGCAAATTTAAATAGAAATAAAATGGAGTTGTCTCATTTATGACTATTTATCCCAAAAGAATGAAAAATATTGGCGCACTTAGTCGAAATAATAATTTAATTTATCGAACAGGTGTAGTTTTTTTACTTGAGTAAACTACCACCATTCTCCTGAACTTCTGCACTCCTCGGTTAGAAACAAAAGCTTGTGTCCTATAAAGGGAGGAAAAGGAATATAGTATACTTTTTGTTTACAGAAAGTAATCCTGAAAGCTTTTGTCAATAGACTTTACAAAACATCTAAAGCTGCGTCCTCACTGAGTCAACACTGTCGATCGACTCTCGGTGTGTACGTGGCAAACGACCATGACAATCGACAAAATAAGTCGATCGACGTGTCGATTTGTTTTCCATCGCCTGTCGGTAAACATCAAAGAGCAGTCGATCGACGTGTTTTCGACGTTTGACATTCGACAAACTGTTTTAACCATCTTGTTGACATCGTAGTATTCGTGTTTTGTGGTATTCGTTAGAAGAAATGGAATGGGAGCAAGATAAAGTCATAGCCTTTATTGAGGCATATAAACTGAAAAAGAATCTACGGGATTCCAAAATGAAAACTATAAGAACAGAAACTTGAGGCACGATGCCCTGATGGAAATTGCTAATCAATTTAACATGGAGAAGCAAGCTGTAGAACAAAAATTAAAAATCTTCAGAGTCAATTTTCAAGAGAATTGAAAAATAAAGGATAGCAAGAAATCTGGCACTGGTACCGAGGATGTGTATACAAGTAAATGGTTTGCTTTTGAAAGTTTGAAATTCTTACTGGACAAAAATAAGCCTAGGGAGTTGTTGGATTCAGAGCTACAGGTATGTAGATTTTGAGAACTAAAAACTTTATTTTTATTTTTAAATTTATGTTGTCAAACAATACATTTTAACATATTTCGTATTGCCACAGAACTTCTCCTTCGGGTGTCATAAAATAGTCTTTTAAGGTGTTTCTCACTTGCTGGGCATGCAGTGCACTTCGTCTGGGTATTCTGGGTAAATCTGCTAAGCCAGGGTGATTATCATTTCTCCAAGCTCCTGGAATAACGTCTCTTGAATCAGAGCAATCAGAATCGAATGTTCCAGGAGAGTTGTAAATGCTTTTAGATGCACTTTTTCTAAGAAAATTGTGCTAACGTCACCTTGCAAGCGGTTTGGGGTTCCAATAGCAATGGTTTACGAAATATTCTAAATACGTTAGATATTAAGCCAAACACATTTTCTGATATTCTTCGAGCCCTGCTGAGGCGATAATTAAATACTCTTTCGCTAGAACCGTTAGTGTGATTTCCTGCATATGGTTTCATTATATTTTTTGACAAAGGAAATGCATCGTCTCCAACAAAAACATATGGGCTTTTTAGTTCACTATTTGGGAGTTGAGGAGTTGATTTTCTTCAGGTAAATGCATGCAATAAACATAGATATGCGCGGTACTATTTTCATTTAGGATTTACTTTAAATATTTAGTTTCAGCTTATTTGTACTACTGTTATTTGTTCTTATTTGCTCTTTGTTATTATTTGATTAAAAAGTAGCTATACTAGGTATTTCTTTTTTATATGTATCTCGTAAATAATAATAAATATTAAGTACTTACCTTTATATATTCTTGTAATACATCAATAAGGGCTTTGCACACCTCCAGAACAATTTTGGAAATCACCTGTTTTGAAATTTTGAAAAGATACATTAGTGAATGATACGAATCTCTAGTTGATAAAAATCGCAACGTTACAGCAAGACGCTCCGTTATGGGAATGGCAGGTCTACGATTGGTATCTTCTTTACAAATTTTTGGCCCGATTTTTTGTAATAAATATTCAAATTCACTTTCCGACATTCGAAAAAATTTCTAAATCCACCATTACACCTGTATTCAAGGCTCAATATGTTGACATCATCTTTCCTTAAATCCTCTATCAAATCGCTAGCATTGTATCTAACTCTACTTCGCAGGCTTGGTCGAACCCAAAATCTTCTTTTACGGGGAAGTTTTCTCTTTTGGCGATAATAATATATGCGGCACAAGCAACTAATGCGTCATCTTCGTCTGACATGTTGATTTCGACTGATCGACAAAATTTCTGTCGATCTGGTGTGGACAGATGCAGTTTTGTCGACTTGCTAATCAACAACGTCGATCGACAGAGTCAATCGACAGTGTCTACTCAGTGAGGACGCAGCTTAATGTTGATGAGAGCGTCGACTCTATAACCGTTGCTTAGTGTAGATGTAATAGTTTTAGTGAGAGTAGCAGGTGTTTGTTTGATACGTTTTGAGTCGATTAGAGATAAAACCAAATTTTTAACTTTGTTGCGGTAATTTTCAGTGACAAAATTCTATTCACATTTATAAATATCTTTGACTCAGTAGATAGGCAACTTATTTGACTCCGGTACCGTCGCGCCCGAAGTACATTCGTGTTCGTGTTTACGATCTCGTCGTTAAGCAAAGTCCTTTTTGAAACCTGATTTTGAAGTGAATGCACGTGTTCTAAAATTAGTACTTGCGGTATGGCATTGTCTATCTTAAAAACGTTTCGCATTGAGTAATTTCTTGTAGGATAATGAATGAAGTCTAATTAGATCTAACCTAGCAAGATACACAATACCCCCAAAGCTGACTTAAACTTGTGTTCATCTCATTTAAAAGCCGTGAGATGATGTCTTATTTTATCTCTTCAACGCCATCTTGTATTTATTTTATTAATGTTTTTCATTTGACACCTAGAATTAGTGACCGGAAATTTGATCTCTACGAATTCTTATCTGTGAGTAAGTTATTGACACTATTAAATGAATGGACGCCTGGTTCTTTTACTATACGTTGGTTACTACTGATGGCTGGTACCCTATACTAAATCTTGGAAGCTGCCATGTTCTTATCAGCCGACACTTCCTGCTTAATCATAACCAGCTAACCATCGACGCCCTTTTGGAGATAACACTACTGTTCGACAGCTGTGGATGCGACACCTAGATACAGTACTAATCAAGGATAAGTAGCTAGATAATTAAGATTTTCATGCGATTATTACGCTTCCAAAAACAACTTTTGTGGTCGTGTTTACGATTGTTTTAACCGAACCTTATTAATTGTTATACGTTTTAAAGACGCGTTATTGTGACGAATATCTTGTGATTACACGGCCGAGCGAACTGCTCTCTGATGTTGAAGTTTCGTTTGTTTGTTAATTTTAATGCGGTCTCGTCCTTACAATTAAGAAAGCTTTAACTATTTTATCTCACTCTTGTAGGTTTATTTTGTTTCGCATAACAAGCGTACTTATTTTTCACGTGTCAAGTTAGTGTCAATTTTATTGTTCTTTGCGTTTCTAAGGGACAACTAAGATAACAAGCTGTTCGACAAAGTTAGTTCAAGTAAGGGTGATCTAAAGTTAGTATATATCTACAATTTTGTTCGCTGGGATTTTCTCTTTTATTATTGTTTGTTAAAACGGTGATTTATGTAATGGTGTATTCGTGTAAGTTCAACGTCACAAAACACTATAAAATATACTTATGTGTCTTTATGGTAACAGTTTGTTTGATTCTGTATTCTGTAAAATAATGAAAATACTCGCTAGTAAACACAGAACATAGATCAAAGTTTTTCTTTGGCTGCTATGTAATATCCTGTTGTTCATAAAAATATTTCTTCCTTTTTCTCTGTTTTCTGGTTTCTCACAAACATAGTCGTATGATATAGAACTATTTCTATACAAAAATCTAGTGGACTAAGGTCTAACACAACAGAAAGTTTGTGTTTAAGTATTTCAGTATTGTGTTGAAAAATGATGTTACTCTTGGATCTTATCTTTATTTCACCAATTTTTAAACAGAGTGGATTAACCTTTTCAACATTAATAATAATAATAATCATAAATTCCTGCCTGCATGCTAGTAGGTACGGGCATAGCAAACTCGGGGCCCCGAGCTCTTCAGTGAGTCAGGGGACTACTGTAGTATTAAGTCTTTTATGGTCCAGAAACAGATTTTTCAGTATATCGATAAATCAAAAATGGTATGTAAAATTAAAGAAGGACTATCGAAAGAAACAGTTTCAGCGTCAGACACAGGTGATAGTAAAACCTCACTAAAGATTGTATCAGAGCAGAGGTGTTATTAGTTGCAGAGATCTACTGAATTGTACGGTAGAAGAAATAGTGGAAGGTATGTCCGACCAAGGGAATAGAAGCGAGGTGAATAAAAACAAGAACTAATGGTGCGTTAGAGGATACAGCTAGTCTTATTCTCATTTTCAACAAACCCACAATTCCCATGAAAGTGAAAGCTGTGTTTTATTCATTGCCTGTTAGGTTATGCATACCTGACTATGTGCGATGTTTTTAATGTCTCACGTTTGGTCACGCAATTATCAGATACAGCAGGAAAACCGTTTGCGTGTGTTGTAAACCGTTACACGAAGGCAGTCCGTGTAAAGAAGCGGTAATGTGCAATAACTGTAAAGAGGATCACCCTTCTCGCTCAAGAAATATATAAAAAAGAGAAAAAGTGGAAGTACGTGAAAATATTCTTTACCATGAAACCAAAAGGAAAGTAGTTTTTTAACCCCAGAACAAAGCAAATCTTATAACGCAGCGGCAAAATCAACCTCCGTGCAGCACACCACAATTTTAAAAGATATCGCCGACCAACTGATGCCATATCCAACACGAGATGAAACCGTTGATCTGTGGTCGATCACTGCAGACAAACCCAAACAGTGCGACTGAACACCCTCTACGCAAGAGAATGAGTCAGATGCCAGTCAATCGATGCAAAAATCAAAAAAAGGTTGGCCGAAAGTTATCTGTGAGCGACGACTGTGATATTTTCAGTAGAGATAAAAATGTGTGATATTTTTATGACATTTATAGTTTATCTATTTATTTATTTAAAGTTATATTAATACACCTTTGTTTGTCTATATTTACGTAACACTTCAGCACACGTCTTTATACTTTATTTATTTACTTGTCGACATAGTTGCTTAATGCGAACCTTTGCGTACGTGACGCTAACACGAGTCGACTCTAGGTGTCGCAAAACTTATAGTTTATGTCATACATAATCCAATAGAACTGTTATGATTTAATTGCAAGATTCTTTCACTTGAAATTTCTAGTAACCATATTCCTTAAAGGAATGCGAGATAGCACGGTACGACGCAGCCATCAACCAACGAGCGAACGGTGGGGTACTGATTGCTGTAAGGAGAGACCTGAAAATAAAAAAAATACCGCTTACTACCAATTTATAAGCGGTGTGTGTTCAAATTACATATCTTTTTAACTTACAAATATGCAACGTGTACTTACCTTGTTTCGACTGGTCCCTCGCGGATCTGGAAGATCTACTTACACAGTTACGTCATCCTTACATCTTTGTTGGCGATTTCAATGCTCGTCATCTCTTATGGGGTACAAACAGGACGGACGCTTGCGGTTGTTTGCGAGAAGAATTCATAATAAACAACGTAACATTAATGAATGATGCTTCACCTACGTTTTTTAACGTTCGATCAAATGCTTTTTGTCTTGGAACGTCCCGCGTTTTAAAACTTACGTACCTGATGGATGGAACATCGACCGAGCTGATGGAAATCTTTTTCGATCAAATTTATCTGCTCTGAGCGTTTCTGCCAACACTTCCGTCAACGTTGAGGGAACACCTTACCGAACACCTCTTTAACGCTGTGACCAACTCCGTTCCAAAATGCGTCGGCCTTTATGCTTCTAGGAGACACGTTCCGTGGTGGAACAATGACCTGAATACGATTATCTCAGCAAGAAAGAAAGCTTTTAACGCTATTAAAAACATAAAATGAAGGAAACCTGATCTCGTTTAAACGCGCCAGAGCAGTAGCTCGGCGAACCATTGTGCGGAGCAAAAGAACGTTTTGGGAGAAGCACGTTTCTGAGATAAACCCAGTCACTCCCATAGCGTTAATATAGAAGAAAGTACGTAAAATCAACGGGTGCAAGCAACCCCTGCAAAAAGGTCGCAGACTATTTTAAACGGGTCAGCACCTTTCTGAAAAGAAACGGATACTCGAAAGCAAAACAAATTTCAACACCGACACCGCGTTAGACTACAATGTTCTTTTCACAAGACACGAGCTTGACCAGGCTTTGGCAAGAGCTAGGAAAAGCTGCCCCGGCGATGATAAAGTCTTGTAAGAGTTTTGCACAGGACGTCACGAAGGCTTTCATACTGACGCTATTTAACCAAATATGGTTAAAAGGCACGTATTCCTCCAGTTGAAGGGAAGCCATCATTTTCCAGTTGCTGAAGGCAGATAAAGACCCGTCGGTTCCAGAAAGTTGTTGTCCAATTAGTCTCACGTCATGTTTGAGTAAGCTTCTCAAGCCGATGGTGAACAGGAGACTTGTCCGTCTGGTTTTTGCCCCGGCAGATCAGCCCTGGACAACCTGTTCCACTTTGAACTTTCCATTATGAAGAGCTTTGAAGCCAGATATTACCTAAGGGCGGTTTTCTTCGCTTACGAAAATACTTACGACATGAGGTGGAGATATGATGTTTTACAACGTTTCCACGAATATAGTTGCAGCGGCAATTAGCCTGCTTTTATAGCATTATTTTTGCATAAAAGATGTTTTATAGTCAGCGTGGAGCAAGAAATTTCTCACCAACGTACCTTAAAAAACGGTATACCACAGAGTTCCGCCTTGAACGTCACTCTTTTCGCGATCGCCATCAATAACAACGTATGTGACGGTTTGGGGCGTAACATAGGCCGCAGTATTTTCCTTGACGACAATGTCATTTTCTCATCCAGCTCCCTCAAATCCGATGTAAATCGAAAATTACAAATGGCGGTCGACACTCTTGTTAGGAACTGTTCGAAGAGAGGTTTAAAGTACTCTAACTCTAAAACAAAGTGTGTGCACTTTTGTCACCATGTTTGTCTATAAACGGTCTATCGCTCGAATGCGGGTCTGAAGTGACGTATCTCGGGTTGGCGTGGGATGATCCTCTGTCTTAGAACCGTCACGTCAAAAAAATCAAAGGCAAATTCATCAGAGCGCTTAACCTCATCAGGTGCATTTTACATTCGAGATGGTGTGCTCATTGAGATCATAATCTCTACATATCCTTGGTATTATCAAAGAAAGTACCATTCAAAGATACAAAATTAAATTGAAGGTGAATTCAGTTTACCAAACCCTCAGTTGGCGCTTTGGGCCGTGGATAAAAAAATATTTTGGGCGCCAGAAAGTATTGTACTTTCACAATTAGAATAATCAGGATTATTACACAAAACTTAAAACTAAATGAATATTTACAATATGGATGAAAAAAACTAAACTCTAACAAAAAAAATTAAAAAAATTATATATTATACTAGACCATACGGCCCCGGCGATAACGGGAGGTTGTCCTTGTCCAATCCGGAATGCAGACCCGCGAAACTCCAATTCCATCAACAACAAATTGCAATTATCAATCAACGCAACGCCGCCGTAGTATACTCCATAGAAGAAAACTAAAGAAACACACACATATATAACACTTGGAAAACAAAGAGAGAGAACATACCTGCGATTAGCAGCTTTCTGATAAAAAATTATAAATATTTATGTTAAACGAAATTTTGATTTAATTACTAAATGAATGATCACACTTCAGACGGGTGGCATTTTGTTACAATTCCAATCATTAATTGCAAACTTAAAGATCCGAATAATTCGGTTTACTTCCACCAAAAGTCACAATCGAAGTATTAATGCAAAAATAGCATTTGCATTTTCGTATCAATTTTTAACGACCTCCAAAATATAACGAATTTGATAATAATGTTCAAATAAAGCGTGTGTAGTGGTATAATATTAGAAATAAGTAATGTATGAAAGAGAGAGAGAGATAATGTTTTAAGTAGGGATAATAGTAATAAAATAGTAAGTAAGTAAGTAAGCAGACGCAAAGTGGCCGCGAGGGAACGAGATGGAATGTATACTAACTAATAAATAGAACATAAGTAAAGTGGAAAGAGTTTTATTTGTGAAGCAATAATCAATATCCCTAAAGAATTTGAACGTTACATACATGGCGATCCTGCCTTGTTTTAAACGCGCCGAAAAACTTAAATCCTCGAACGACGTTTGTTAATTTATCATCGATGTGTGCTAATAATAAACGATTGTTCGTGTAGTGCAGCCGAAAAAATTTAAAAATGGGCAAAGCGGTGTCAAAAGAGGAAATTGTAATAGCGCAAATCACCAATGGAAATAATTCCGTCACAATAACCAAAACAGAGTGGATGTTAATCGCGCTGATTGCCGCATTAGTGATCATTTTGGTAATATTCGGGATCCGAAAATGCAAAACGTGGGTCAGAGGGATGATCCAGCAAGAAGTTCGACGAAATGATTTGAGGATGTCGACTCGCGAAATCGACCAGGAAAACTAAAGGAACTGTCCAAAAATGCAAGAAACCTAAAAAAAAACGTTAGTGAAACTTTTGCGGGAAATTTAATGAGTGCCTAAAAGTGTATCAACCGGATATTCCTGAACATCGAACTTTACGTAAGCGTTAGTTTCTAGACATGATTTTTGCAAATAGAGCTTTTTAGTTTCTAGACATGATTTTTGTAAATACAGTTTCTATATGGAAGTTAATTTCCGTTTGGTAATATTAGATTTTCATATTTTTTTGCTGGCTTATAGAATTATTATTATGAAGTTTCAATGACGTCGCACGGTTCATTGCCACAAATTCACACCGAATTGGTTGAAATTCGAACATATTTAATTAAGTTAGGTAGTAGTAGACGAAAGGGTGAATGCTTGAGTAAAAAATTTTATAAGGCTAGAGAATTAAAGAAGGTAGTAGATGGTGTTATTGAGGAAATTAATAAAAATATGAAGGTGTATACTGAGCAAGAAGTATAAGGGTATAACGAATTAATAAGTAATATAAATAAAGTATATAAGAAAATTTTAAACTTAGGTTCACAAGAAGTTTCAGTTGAAGATTTAGACGAAATTTAAATTTGGCTTTCGATTTAAAAGTAGCTTGTAATTTATTACCAGTAATGAATGACGACGAAGCTGTAACATTGCAACTTGATAAATGATAATGATAAATGCTGACTCTTCTAGTAATCTAATTAATTTTGTTTAAAAACACGGTTATCCGAAAACGCAAAAATTAGATTGAATAGTACCTATTCTTCAACAGCAGATTGATATGAAGAAACATTTATTAACCACGAAATCAGAAACGGCTCTACAAACAAAATTAATGTTTACAGTGCAAGGAAACAAGAGTATTGAAAATTTTGCCAAAGAAATTGAAGAATTGTTTGTTGGATTAACGGTATCACAAGCAAAAGGAGACAATGCTGCTTATAAAATTTTAAAACCTGTTAATGAAAAAATGGCTATTAATCAGTTCTCAAACAGTTTAAAAAATCAACGACTCAGCACTATTATAGCTGCTTGAAATTTTACTTCTTTCGTGCAGCAGTTGACGAAAATAATACCAGACCAAATGACACGCAATCCCAGGTTAATTTTATGTTTAATAAAAATAAAAATCAAAATTCTACTACACAAATCATTCTTTCGCAATAATCGTTACAATAATTATCAACGTCCAAGTAGCTAATCACGAAATCAAGTATATTTTAATAGCCAACCATCAGATACTTCCGAAGAATTTTTTCGAAGCCCCACAAATTAACCAATTAAATGTTAATTCGGGGTAGAATGAATAAATGTTTATATTAATAATCAAAAATTAAATTTTTTAGTAGATACTGGAGCTAGTTTGTGTACTTTAAAATTGAAATATTTACCTGTCAATATACAAATAACAAAACAAACAATTTTCTGAAGGGTTTGTTTACCTAAAATTAAATATTAAAGGTAAAATTTTTGAGCAAAAACATTTATTTTTAGCTGAAGTTTTAGCAAGGCCGAAACAGGGTAAAATACCAGTAAAAATTTTAAATACTAGTAATAAAGAAATTTATTTAACCCAATTTGTGCTAGAAATTCAAAACTTAAGTGATTGCCAAATTTGCAAATCTAACAAAACAACACATTTAGTTAAAAGAGTTACAGAAGTATTAGATACTATTAATGTTAGTAATTCAAACGACGAAGAACGAAAATCTGTTACAAAAATTTGTGCGAAATACGTAAATATTTTTCATTTACCGGGGGATAAATTAACAACTACCAATTTATACGAACAATCAATAACTTTGAAAGAAAACGCATTACCAGTTTATGTAAAACCATACCGCATACCACATGCTCAAAAGTCAGAAATTGATAGGCAAATCAAACAAATGTGTGACGATGACAAAATTTAACCAGCTTCAAGTGAATTCTTCTACCATTCTATTAGTACCAAAGAAACAATTAAAAAATGGCGAACAAAAAATATGGCGCATAGTAATCGACTATCGTCTTCTAAATCAACAAATTTAAGATGATAGGTTTCTGCTTCCAAATATAACCGATATTTTTGATTCACTTTCTGATGCTATATATTTTACACATTTAGACTTAAGTCAAGGCTATTATCAAGTAAAGCTAAATGAACCAAATAGACGGTTTGCAGCATTTGTAACAAATCAAGGCCAGTTTCAGATGAAAAGAGTTCCCATGAGGTTAAAGACCAGCCCTGCAGCCTTCTCACGATTGATGACAATTGCAATGTCAGGTTTAAACTATGAAAGATGTTTCGTTTATTTAGACGATCTTATAGTTTTCGGGAGAAATTTGAACGATCATAATGGAAATTTAATTAAGGTTTTTTAAAGACTGAGAAAAGTAAATTTGAAATTAAATCCTTTGAAGCGCGAGCTTTTGAAAAAATAAATTCTATATCTTGGCCATATTATTACAAGGGAAGGAATTTTACCTGGTTCAGAGAAAATAAAAGCTTTAGAAAGTTATCCGGTACCAAAAAATTCAGACGAAGTTAAACGTTTTATTGATTTTGCTAACTATTGTCGTAAATATATTCCAAATTTTGCCAAAATAGCAGTATCACTAAATAATATTACTAAGAAAAATGTACAATTGGCTTGGACTAAAAATGTGAATGATCTTTTCAAAATTAAAAAAATTCTCAAATGAAACCACCTGTGCTCCATTATCTAAATTTCTCTGAAAATAATGAATTTATTATTCAAACTGATTCATCAGGATTAAAATATAGCTGTAGGAGCGGTATTAGCAAATCAAAATGGAAAACCAGTAGCTTATGCCAGTAGGAGTTTAAATAAAAGCGAAATAAGGTACGCTACTATCGAAAAAGAATTATGTGCTATCGTACAGCATTTCAGGCCGTATCTTTATGGTAGACATTTTAAAATTCAGACAGACCATCGTCCATTAGTTTACTTATTTAATCTTACCAATCCGTCAAACAGACTTACAAAGTTTCGATTATGTTTAGAGGAGTATGACTTTACAGTAGAATATGTAAGGGGATGTGACAATTCAGCTGCAGATGCATTGTCGCGTATTCCTATTAATAATACTAACGAAATATCACCTTCCAGATTCTGTTAACCATTCAAAACACCTACAACAAAATGTTTGTAATTTACTTAAAATTCTTCATGTAACTTAACTCGCCTGGTTAAATCTCCTTTGGGAAATCTGAAAGAACTGATTCTATCATCATATTTAATAAATTAATAAATTCAGGTTATGTATTTGCGGTTATGGGATGAGGGCGCGAATTTTAAACTAATGGTATTTTTTTATTCAAATAATTTTATCGTGTTAGGTAATTTTAAGCAGCAAATACGTTAAAGATAATCACCTGGATATACAAAATTAGGTTTCACTCGTTTTTGTTAAACAACTATTCTTAGATTCTCAAAAAATTGAATTTGTCCATTATTAACCTAGGTCAACAATAGAAAAAATTATTAACCACTAATAGAGAAATTCAACTTCTCAGTTGGCTAGGAGACGCAATAATTGTCCACTTCACAGCTAGTAGTGGAAAAAATTAATAATTTACAATACAAATTATCGAAAAATAATAGTTGTATTTATGTACTATCTTTATCAAATTTGTATGTAAACCTTAATGCAACAATTACGCAAGACGATTTGTTGAAAGATTTACAACTACTAAGTAAAGAATTAAAAGTTCAAGAATTGGTAAGCATAAAAATAAGAATAATTCACAAGAAATCAATAAGTTAGCTAACATGATTAATGCATTTAACAAAAGTGCACTTTCAGCCAGTTCTAATGAAGGAAATGTATTACCACGAATATGTATTGTAAAAGATAATGTTAAAAAGTAACAAACGACAAATTAAAGAAAGTAACACATTGTGATAGTTGTCAAAGACAAAAATACAAATATGTAAACTGCCAAATAATTTGACTTCAGAACTAGATCTTATATATAATTTTGATGACTACAAAAAGCGCATAGTGACGCCAGAAATAATTTAATTAATAGTAAAATAAAAAGAAAAATTATATATGATAAGAATGTTAATGAAGTGAAATATGAGAAAGATGATTTAAATTTAGTTAAGAAAGAAATAGGTAACAAGTGAAGTTTTAAGGACTTTTCAAAGTAATAGAGGACATTTCGCCAAACGTAAAGATTATGAAAATCTGTGTACGTTGCATCAATGACACGATGACCGAGTTTAAATGTTTTGCTGAATATGCATTGTGTAAATAAAAAATTTAATTCTTTTACTATATCTATAGTAACATAGTAGTCGTAGGTCGGAAATAGTTTTAAATTGCATTTATGTAGTTAAAAGAAAAAAATATTCCTAGCAAAATATTTTTTTTTAAAAACCATGGAGGTGTAGTGGTATAGTATTAGAAATAAGTAATGTATGAAAGAGAGAGAGAGAGAGAGAGAGAGAGAGAGAGAGAGAGAGAGAGAGAGAGAATGTTTTAAGTAGGGATAATAGTAATAAAATAGTAAGTAAGTAAGCAGACGCAAAGTGGTCGCGAGGGGAACGAGATGGAATGTATACTAACTAAGATTATTATCTTCCAGGTTGAGCCGTGTTCGTCCTTCCTTCCTACGTTCTCTGCTTGACGTTTCGCTAACCATGCTGTTAGCTTCTTCAGAAGTTACTCTAAAGACTGATGTTGTTCTCTTCTGCTCCTCTTTATATACCTATGTTCCGTTACGGTTGGTTGATGTCGATCAGTGACGGGTGGTTGGTTTCGATGGTTGGTTGATCTTCTGTTTGGTGTTGACTAATTTCGTGGTGACATTTGTTTTCTTTGTTTTTGTGAAGAGTTAGTTTCCACGTGTTGCTTAATCGGTAACCGTCTTCTCATTTTCATTTTAGAAATTATGAAACGTCAAGCAGAGAACGTAGGAAGGAAGGACAAACACGGCTCAACCCGGAAGATAATAATCACACTAGATCATGGCTGGATAGTGTACGGATCTGCAGCGCGGTCAACGTTGAACCCGTTGAATAGCGTTCACAATGCGGGCATCAGATACGCAATTGGTGTTTTCTACAGTATGTCCCCGGATTGAGTTTACAATAGGTATGATTGACCAAAAATTTTCGAATTGGAATTTCATATTTTGGGATTCCGCCCTGCCTGGTCTGAAACTTATTATTAGTTTACTTTCGATTTTTTCAAGTCAAGTGGGCCTTGACAGTCGAGCAAACACTATTTTAGTTCTAGGTAAACTACCATTTTCGTTCATAGTACGCCAAAGTATTACTAAAAAAAGTTGTTCATAATTAACAGTTATGGCGTTGTGCAAATTTTCAGAATGATCGGCCTACTTTGATAAAATCCAGTATTGGTCAGTTTCCTTTTGTGTCAACTTTATCTTCAACTTCGTTTTGTGTCAACTTTGCTTCAGTTTGATTTTAAAGAAACAAATCTGCAATTGACACTACAATCATACCTTGAGAATGGTTAATGATCACAAAAACAAAAAATATAAGGAATTTTTTGTTAAATTATTCAAACAAAAACAAGTATTAAGTTATTCTATTAACCCTCCACTTTCGTCGCAGCATAATTCAATCCTACGTCACAGTTCCTTAAAGCTATTCCTGATTTCCTGAATTGGTAAAGCCGATATAGCATCTGTTATACGATTTTTTAATACTTCGGCATCATTAGGTAAATTTTCTGCATACACTACTTGTTTTAAACGTCCCCACAAATAAAAATCGGCAATAGTCAAATCTGGGCTCCGCGGGGGCCATAAAACTGGTCCATTCCTACCCATCCAACGGTGACCAAATTTATGGTTTAATCAATTCACAACAATTTGTGAATAATGCGCCGGACAACCATCGTGTTGGAAATACATTGATCGCCGATAATTGAGAGGCAACTCACCTAAAGCGTCATCAAAGAAATTGTCTAACATATTTAAGTATGTATGCTGGTTAACATTATTATCAAAAAAATATGGCCCTATTATTCCATAATATGAAATAGCACACCATATATTGACTTTAACAAAATATTGCCGGTGATTTGTAATTTAAAAAAGGATTAGTGTCACTCCAATATCGAACATGTTGCGAGGAAACAGTTCCATTGATAGAAAATGTAGCCTCGTCGGAGAACAAAATGTTTCGATAAAAATAACGATTACTTGCTATTTTGCTTTCTATCCATAAACAGAAATCTAGACGTTTTGCTTTGTCTCGTGGTTCCAAAGTATGATTAAAAATGGGTTTGTAGGAATAAATCTTCCGGTCTTTCAAAGTTCGTTGTATGTGTGATTTACTAATGCCTAAGCGAAGCGACCGCTTCCTGAAAGACAGTTTTGGATCATTTTGTACCGAATCTAAAATTAGCAGAATAGCGACATCATCTTCATAATGTATTCTCTTAGCTTTCTTTACATTTAGTACTGAACCAGTTCTTAAAAATTTCTTAATAAGCTTCTGTACACCCATATGTGATACATAAATATCTGGAAATTTTTCATTAAATCTTTCAATCACGTAACGGTAACTTTTCCACGTCCATAACACGGTACTAAATATATTCTTCTGTTCTAACGTTAGCATTTTATTGTAAAAATATTGTCATTACTTCGCAATGAAAATCAGTTTTGTGATATTACTTTAACTTTATTAAAGATAACGACACATGTCATACTACAATAAACACTTGACATGTAATCGATGTTTTTTGTTTTTGTAAATATTAAGCCACCTCATGCTATTATTGCTGTTTAAATTGCAATACTCACCAACACTGGAATTTATCAAAGTAAGCCGATCATTCTGAAAATTTGCATGACGCCATAACTGTTAATTCTGAACAACTTTTTTTAGTAATACTTTGGCGTACTGTGAACGAAAAGGGTAGTTTACCTAGAACTAAAATAGTGTTTGCTCGACTATCAAGGCTTACTTGACTTGAAAAAATCGAAAGTAAAGTAAAAATAAGTTTCAGACCAAGCAGGGCGGAATCCCAAAATATGAAATTCAATTCAAAATTTTTGGTCAATCATACCTATTGTAAACTCAATCCGGGGACATACTGTATACCACCCCGAGATCCAGCCCTTTCATATATCGCGAAAGTCTATATATGGGGTAGCAACAACATCATAAGGCCGGTGACGAGAACTGAGTTTGATCCTTCCGCGTATGTTAGGTACACTCCTTTTCTTCACGTGTCTAATACAATAGCCCAAAATATAGGTTTTGAGATGTCTGTTAGAAATTTAACAAACATTCCGGATGACCAGCCATGGTCAACATACTATTTGGCCCAATCCAAGCTACTCAAAACAAATAAAAAGCATTTGTGGCGTAATCTCAGAACAAAATATATCAGAAAAATGGCAGGATGAATGGATATAGACATGCGGATTTCTAAGATCCATTACCGAGTCTGTCAATAGCTCCAAACGTCGCAACTGCCACGTAAAGAACAAGTTACGATGATGACGTTGAGGTTGGGTCATACAAAACTAACGTCATCGTATTTCCTCAAAGGTGTTGTACCTCCAATCTGAGGTAAATGTCAAGCAAGGCAACTTAACGATTAGACAAGTACTAATAGATTGTCCAGATCTTAGAAATGTAAGAAACGCGTGCGGTATCAACGAGACACAAATAAAAAACGTTCTACAATATGAAAATAGTTGTTAAATTCATGCAGTGCAATCTACTCAATATACTGTAAGACACGTCTCTGTACCTAAAGCAGGAATTTTTTTCTAAGTGCTAATAACCATAGTATCTGATACACTTTAATAAAAAAAGATAATGATATACGTCTTTATTTATTTCAAGGCGAAGCAGCTTAGTGACAAAAAACACTACTTGATCTACTACCTAAACCTTAATTTAAAAAGAGATAACGAACAAATTAATATTAGGTATATTCCACTTATATACTACTACAAAAAAATTGATTTAAGTTTGCAATTAAAAAACAACAAAAAAATACATTTTGATGTAAAAAAATTAAAGTGACAAATATTATGCCAAAAATTCACTTCTCAGCTGATTGAAGTATAGTATATTATGATACGAGTTTTATAAGAAGCATTTTGGCGCACGCACGGGTGTGCGACAAAATGCCTTATAAACGAGTATCATACAATATTTTTATAATTTGCGCCTCTTTACAAAATAAATAAAATATATTTCTGAAATAAAAATTCATGTCGATATTGCGATATTGCGTTCAAACACCTAATATCGTAGGCATTTCTTATAATTGGGTTACCATAAGTTCTTCCAAGTCAAATAAGGCCCTTACAAAGTTGTTTTCCTCGATTTGACTCACTTGGGCTTCCGTGTAGTTTCTACTAATTTATATTAGAATATAAAGTAAAATCAACAAATTTGAACATTAATTTTTTATTAAATGGACAAGAATAGCCAAAACAAAAATGCAGACATAATAAAAGCAACAATAAACATCAATTTAAAGATTGTAAATTAATTTTTCTTTCTGGTTTCTGCTATGTATCGTGGACCAGAAAGCTTTTAAAATTACAGGCATGCACAACAAAAAATTTTGAAAACTAAAATTTTTTACATCCTGAGAGTCTAATGTGACATTTTAACCTGAGGTTTAAAATCGGTGAGAATCCCAATTAATCGAAATGCCTGGCAACTCTAATCGCAATAAACAAGGAGCGTTGTGGTTGTTGCAAAAGAAATCCTCATATTGTGTTTGCTAAAATCATAAGAAAGAAGTTTGCAACTTTCCATTGTACTTAATTTGATTACGATTTCTATGATTTCAGAATCAAGTAAAAACATATAGCAGTTCGTTCGCAAGTAATACCATGTAATACATTCATAATTTGTTCATTCGGTTTACGGTGATCACTGAAAATACAACATATGAATATGTGATGTTGAAACAGACTTAGGATGTAAGTTTCCATTAAATTATTCATTCATCAGCAGAACTCGCAACTTGGAATGCATGTGTGTTTATTGCGTAATGTAATACAGTATCAAAACAATGTTATCACATAGATCGAAATGGTTTCCTATAAAAAGCATTGATAAAATATCAAAATATAATTAGAATTTAAGTTAACCACTTACTTTTCTTACTATACAATCTCTTTAAATCGATTATAAACATAACCTTGTATCAACTACCTTCATATGTGTTCTGTAAGTTCAGGCATCTTTCTCACTATGAATTATTGAAACCAATGAAAATACAATATATCAGAATACGTCATGTTGAATAATTATAAACAAACAACTTTGTTCAAATAATGTAAATTATGTAGTTAGTTTGCAAATATTGACAATTTCATTTGACCTATGCATTTGACCAATTCTACCAACCGGAAAAAAAAATAAAATGGGTGCTATAATGTTAACGCTATGGCTCATTATAGAACGCTTTTGGGTATCGTAATAGAAATATTATAGACGCAAGTTATAAAATAGTGTATTTTACAACAAGAAATGAAAGTTCCGTTTTTTCGTGAGCGAGTGATCAATCTCTCGAACGAAAAACAGAATTCATCTCGAGTAGTAAATACTATTTTTTCTACGAAATGAAAATAAAATACTAATAAAAACCTAAAATAATAAAATAATAAAAAAACATATTGGTTTCAAATACGTCGCGATCTTGCATTGTTTAGTTTAATTTTAGTGAAAATGACAATATTACATCGCTAATACGAAT
>JALBCR010003992.1:0-17615 GCA_030710515.1 Abscondita cerata | reverse complement strand
CTCAATTGCTTCGTTCAGTTACGTATTGCTTATTCAAAGACGTACAAAAATATGTCAAGGGTGCGCCAGACTGTCAAGCACGAAAGGAAACCCATTTCAAGCCATCATGGTTATTACAACCCATACCAGTATCTTTACCTTTTGACAGGATAGGAATCGATCTTTTAGGACCATTTCGAAGAAGCAAAAATGGTAACACGATGATAATAGTAGCTACGGATTACGCCACCAGATGGGCCGAAACCAAAGCTTTGCCAAGTGGAAAGCAGGACCTGTTGCAAAATTCATCTTAGAAAACATTCTAACTAGGCATGGATCCCCACGATTCATGTTAAGTGACAGAGGAAAAACGTTCCAGTCTGAACTAGTGACAGAATTGTTGAAAATAATGGGGTTCGTAGTTGTTTTAGTACATCATATCATCCTCAATTTAATGGTTTGACAGAACGACTCAACAAAACATTAGCCAATATGTTGTCTCTATATACAAACACAGCACAGACATATTGAGATCAATATTTACATCAGGTAACATTCGCATATAATACGACACGACAAGACACGACCAAAGTGTCACCCTTCTTCCTAGTACACGCCAGAGAAGCGTTACTACCTACAGAAGCAACTTTGTTACAGGATATAACTGAAGACATCCGACGAATAAGAGAAAGAGCTCTTAAAATTAAAGAAGCAGTAGAATATTCAACGTAAACAAGGTAAAGACAAATCGCGGTATATATTCTAAACATCGCGAAGTTCATTTTGAAATAGGAGACAAGTTAAAGTGTTCACACCATTCAGGAAAGTTGGACGGGTGAGAAACTCCTTCTAAGGTGGTTTGGACCCTATAGGAAGAAAGGAGAGTCATTAGCTCGTTCAAATGGGGCCACATCTAAAGCTAAAGTGGATGCTGTTTCGGATTCTACCTTATCATGATCCGTGGACGTTAGAAAAATAGCCAATTTTTAACCGTTTTCTTCTCTTATAATTAATTCTCCTATATAAATATTATCAAAAGAAAAAATAATAATCATAATAATAATAATAATTACCGATAGAGTCGAGATTAACCGCTCCAACGTGGAGTGAGTCCCATCACTATCCTGACTGCTCGGTAAGCTACTGTCATCTTTTCTTCTCCCCAAGATATTCATTTTCGTTTGTCCTGTTGATTTCCTTTTTTTTTTATTTTGTCGAGAAAACTAGAAAAAGAGCCTGTGGTGGATCTATCACATCTATAATAGTATGTGATACGATCACCACTCAAAGTCCCCTAATAGTTCTTAAGCCATGACTTTACCCCATGAGTAACACACACAATAATTTAATTAGTTCTTTTGATGTGATAAAGGTTCCCACAAATCGGTATGATAAGACTGATCTCAGATGAAAGTTTTCAGAGACAAAGCCGCATCACACCGAACTACAGGACCTCTTAGATATGACCCCCAAAATCACTATTATTTTTCTTTTTTTTCATATATGCCAGGTCTTCTAGGATTGCTCACCGAATGATTTTATTACGTTTATAAATTCACTAGTCCGATTGATGTAGCAAAATACCAGAAGACACTATACTTCACTTATTGTTTTGATTATTCTAGTATTCTTAGTTGCTCAAGACAAACGGAGTGTACCATTGTGGTCCATGTCCTTCGAAATTACGGGGTTCATGAGAACACAAAGGTAACACCCTGATTGCTATACCCATTTTATTCTTATATTCACTTTTTTTTGTTCTCTCTCCACTCTTACGAAGTAGTTCCAGTGTTAGACGCAGCAGCATAGTTCAACATGTTCACTTGATTCCTTATGAATAACGAATTCACGTAGCCATGTCAAACAAGCGTCAAGTGCAAACAATACGGCTATATATCACATTTTCAAACATGAGAAGTAATATTGAATTATGTTCATTAGCACCAAGTATATCGACGAGCAGTTTCTACGTGGTCAAAACCATGAACTAATATTGAAGAAATGGCAATTACCAACTCCGGCACCGAAAGAATGCCACGTATTTCTCTTCAAGGCACCGTACCTAGTAGAACGCCTTAGCATTAAAGATTGCATAACAAACGCGTGGCTTACAACCCATTTTGATGGGTTAGAATGGGACGCAGGCGAGATTCATATACGATCATGCCGGCTCTAGTCAAGCTGATGATAGACCGTGCCGACGTCTGAGTACAGGGAACGGAGAAAGCTCAATTTATCGTAAAATATTGTCCAACGATCGAATCCTAGATGCGATGGTTACCATACCTAAAGGGCAGAGAAACCATTGCCATTACCACAAAGAGCCACTACAGAGGTGCGCAAAAGCAGGAGCAAACTATTTAAGAGAGCATTATGAGAACGTCCGAAGGCAAGCCTAACCGGAAGAAAGCAGTGAATCTGAATTGGAGAAAGACATATCTGAAGAACTACCCGAAGAACACGAATAATAAACATAGCTAATGCTTGTAAATTTTTTTTTGTTAATTTATTTTCTCTTCGTCAGAAGAAATTTATAAAATATACTACTTTTAAAAACCTTTTGCAACAAGCCTTTTTATTTTTTGCAGAATATTCGCACAGGATATCGAACTCGTATAAAAGCACGACTGAAAACTGTTAACAGGGAGTCACAAATAGTAGAGTAGTAAAGTCTGCGTCTTTAGTCTTCAGTACAGTAGTGAATACAATTCGATATCTATGGCGAATATAATAATGTTAAGTGTTTGAACCTATTATAATTACTGCTTTTGTTCAATAAACGCTTATATTTAAATTGTTGATTATTCTTCTTAAACTAATTATTATGATATCTACAGCTACAACCCCTATCGTGATAAATGGTGGAGGTGCCGTTTTTAATGCTATTATTTTAATGGTGTTATTTTGCTTATTGACATTTTCTTTTACCAAGTTTCTTCGATAATGACAAATACTTGTGCAATTTCTGCAACCGTTATTGTTCTTATAATTTCCGTAACAATAAGCCTAACATATGCTTTTCTTAAATGTGATATTTTTGAAATGAGTTTTCTGACCACAAGTACGCCACGACATTCGTATCAAACACGAAGTTTATTAAAAGGTCCTAAATTGAGTGAAGTATATCCTCATTTGCGTTCGCGTTGATCATCGCAAACCCACCACCTACAGATACATTAAATTTTGGAGATAAAAATAGAAAAATCACAATAGCAACCGCTAATCTTACTTTGCAAACCGCTATGACAACGGAACCCACTCCAATTCTTCCAAAATTTGTCTGCTTATACGGAATATAAAAATAATCAGTCAAACAAAGATAAAAGTTGGGAAAACATATCCGCAGATTTTTTAAATTATTTTGAGGAATCTTCGTCTTCTGCAGAATCGATTGAACGTTTAAAAAATAGAAAACAAGGAGCCGACGAATTAATAATGAAGTATTACTACGATTTCATAGAAATCGCTAATGAAATTTCACCACCCTTAGAATGCGACGAATTAGTTCAACATTTTAGAGAAGGTCTACAACGTAACCTTAAATTGGACTTTCTAATCAGATTTTCAATTCGAAAAGGATGGACGAAAGATTCATTCAAAGAATCAGCCTCATCTCTCGCGTTCATTCAAGAAACGAAAATTAAAGATCAATTAGAAAACCGTTATATTTCCTTGCTTTCTCACGCAGTAAAACAAGTAAATAACTCAATAAATTCTCTACCTCCTCAACCCAATCATTCTAATAATTTTATTAGAAGAAGCCATAACCACAACAATTACAGGAATAATAATTTTATTAGAAGAAGCCATAACCACAACAATTACAGGAATAATAATTTTCGTAATAATAATAATAATAATAATAATAGCTATAGATAGACTAATTTCCAAAATAACATTCCTTCTACTAATCGATTCTTTCAAAATCAAAGAACGTCAGATACACGTCCAATATGTTTTCGTTGCAATCGTGCAGGACATTTAGCAGTAACCTGTACTAGTCCGCCAAATTCAAATTATCGTAACAATAACTCCAGTTTAAGACCCAATAAAGTTAGGACCGAAAATCGCCCAAACAATAATCAACGTTCAGTTACTTTTTCTAATCCAAGATTTGCCAGTAACAATAATAATAATAGTACCTACAGAGGTAATACGTTTAGACGTTCACAGTCTCAAACTCTGTTCCAGAAGAAACGTACCCAAAACGGCCCAAGGCAGCTCGATACGCGTCAATAATCGGGTCCGCCAACAACCATAAAAATATTCATAATTGCGTTACAAATTTAAATTCAAACTATAATAAAATTTTAACCATAGTAGGTTTAGTTAATAATAATCCCGTTAATATCGTAGTAGATACAGGTAGTTATTATAATATTATTTGTAAAAATACGCTAATAATTTTTCGCGTACCACAAGTAGCTTTAACCTAAATGCAGCAGGAAATTTCAAAATCCCTGTATTAGGAAAGAATTTTTGTAGTTTAACGTTAGAAAATTGTAAAATTGATTTAGATACTCTAGTTGTTAGCAAATTACCAGTACCGTTAATATTAGGAACTACATTTTTAGAAGAATTTAACGCTTTAATAGATTTTAATAATTTCAATATCGTTTTAAATAATGATACTTTAGGGAAGTTAGTAATCCCTTTCTTTAACAACAAACGTAAATTTAAAATAAATGCTTCTTTAAATAATATAAAACGCACAGATAAAAATAAACCCGACATTAAACTTTCCTTAGCTAATGATATCACATAATTACATTACATTAAATGATACAAATAATTAAAATTTTAGACTATCACCAGAATTATTTAATAAAAGGCAGTAGTTTATTAACCTTAGATAAGACACTAACAGACGACTTATTAACACTCACTAATTCACTTGATAATATAACGCATAATATTTCTACAAATTTATCTACGAAAATACGAACTCTTATGAATAATCTTTTGGATGAATTTTCTGACATCTTTGCTCCTAGCCTGTTAAAAGTCGCCCGTATCGAGTTTCCCAGAAAGAGAAATTATTAATACGCAAATCCAAGAAATGTTAGAAAACGGTATCATAGTCCCTTCTCAATCAAATTATTCGTCACCCATAATTCTCGTAAAGAAAAAAGGAGGAGAATTTCGGTTCTGCGTATATTATAGAAAATTAAATTCTCTACCAAAAAAGAATAACTACCCTTTACCATTAATTGACGACATATTTCAATACTTGAACAAGGCAAGGTATTTCACTTGTTTAGACCTCTTCTCAGGCTATTGGCAATGTGGTTTAGATGCCACGAGTCAAGAAAACACAGCCTTTGTTTCACCGGATGGCCTTTTGAATTCACCAAAATGCCCTTTGGCTTGTGCAATGCACCAGCCACTTTTATGAAGTTAATGGACCATGTTTTTCTGGGTTAAAGTGGAAGAAGTTAATAGTCTATTTGGACGATATACTAATTTTTCCGACACTTTTGAGGAACATCTAGTACGTTTACGACATGCGTTCGACAGAATCCGTCAAGCCGGACTAACGCTAAAACCATCTAAATGTGAATATGCCAAAAATCAAGTTCATTTATTGGGACACATCGTTTCAGACGTAGAATTTCACCCGACCTAGCAAACTAGACGCCATAAATAAATTTCCTCATCCAAATAATATCAAACAACTACAAAGTTTTCTAGGTTTAGCAAATTATTATCGTAAATTTATTCATAATTTTTCACAAATAGCCCGTCCTTTGTACGAGCTGACCAAAAAGATATAAATTTCCATTGGAAAGAAGATCATGAATTAGCTTTTCAAAATCTTAAGGATCGTTTAGTTTCTTCGCCCGTGTTAGCGTATTTCGACCCTGAAGCTCCCAAACAACTTCATGTGGATGCTTCCGGACTAGGAATAGGAGGACTTCTGTTACAACAACAAAATAATGAGATGCATCCTATAGCGTACATATCACGTAGTTTAACTCAAGCCGAGAAAATTACTCTATTTCTGATTTAGAGTGTCTAGCAGTTGTATGGAGTTTGACGCAATTACGTCACTTGATTCATGGTAGACCGATTACCGTTGTTACCGATCATAATGCAATTTGTTTCCTACAATCCAAGCGGGAGATTGGCCCGTTGGTGTATTAAGTTATCAGAATTCGATTTTAAAGTGATACACAAGCCAGGATTAGCCCATAGGACGCCGACTGTCTCGCGGAATCCAACTGCAACTCCAGTTGAACAACAAGACGATGATATTTTTGACATTCCTACATTATTGCTACAACCAAATGATATAACGATTCATCAACAAGCAGACTCAAAACTTTCAGAATTATTTAAAGCTCTAGAAAACCTAGACTCAGTTTCAATAGGTCTAAGAAAACGAAGTTCGAATTATGTACTAAAAAATAACATCTTATATCGTAAAAATCCTTTACCAGAAGGATCACCCGAACTTCTCGTAGTACCCGACAAGCTGAGATACGAAATCTTATATAGTCATCATAATGATCCTCTCTCAGGACATCACCAAAACTTACCACAAAATCAGAAATCGCTATTATTGGGACAATATACTCAAAGACGTACAAAAATATGTCAAAGGGTGCGCAGACTGTCAAGCTCGAAAGGGAGAAACCCATTTCAAGCCATCATGGTTATTACAACCCATACCAGTATCTTTACCTTTTGACAGGATAGGAATCGATCTTTTAGGACCATTTCGAAGAAGCAAAAATGGTAACACGATGATAATAGTAGCTACGGATTACGCCACCAGATGGGCCGAAACCAAAGCTTTGCCAAGTGGGAAAGCAGGACCTGTTGCAAAATTCATCTTAGAAAACATTCTAACTAAGCATGGATCCCCAGGATTCATGTTAAGTGACAGAGGAAAAACGTTCCAGTCTGAACTAGTGACAGAATTGTTGAAAATAATGGGAGTTCGTAGTTGTTTTAGTACATCATATCATCCTCAATTTAATGGTTTGACAGAACGATTCAACAAAACATTAGCCAATATGTTGCCTCTATATACAAACACAGCACAGACATATTGAGATCAATATTTACATCAGGTAACACTCGCATATAATACGTCACGACAAGACACGACCAAAGTGTCACCCTTCTTCCTAGTATACGCCAGAGAAGCGATACTACCTACAGAAGCAACTTTGTTACAGGATATAACTTCAGAAGACATCCGACGAATAAGAGAAAGAGCTCTTAAAATTAGAAACGAAGCAGTAGAAAATATTCAAAGTAAACAAGGTAAAGACAATTCGCGGTATATATTCCAAACATCGCGAAGTTCATTTTGAAATGGGAGACCAAGTTAAAGTGTTCACACCATTCAGGAAAGTTGGACGGAGTGAGAAGCTCCTTCTAAGGTGGTTTGGACCCTATAGAAAAGAAAGGAGAAGTCGATTACCTCGTTCAAATGGGGCCACATCTAAAGCTAAAGTTGATGTAGTACATGTTTCCCGGATTCTACCCTATCATGATCCGTGGACGTTAGAAAAATAGTCAATTTTTAACCGTTTTTCTTATAATTAATTCTCCTATATAAATATTATCAAAAGAAAAAAAATAATAATAATAATAATAATAATTACCGATAGAGTCGAGATTAACCGCTCCAACGTGGAGTGAGTCCCATCACTATCCCTGACTGCTCGGTAAGCTACTGTCATCTTTTCTTCTCCCAAGATATTCATTTTCGTTTGTCCTGTTGATTTCCTTTTTTTTTATTTTGTAGAGATAACTAGAAAAAGAGCCTATGGTGGATCTATCACATCTATAATAGTATGTGATACGATCACACTCCAAGTCCCCTAATAGTTCTTAAGCCATGACTTTACCCCATGAGTAACACACACAATAATTTAATTAGTTCTTTTGATGTGATAAAGTTCTCACAAATCGGTATGATAAGACTGATCTCAGATGAAAGTTTTCAGAGACAAAGCCGCATCACACCGAACTACAGGACTTCTTAGATATGACCCCTAAAATCACTATTATTTTCTTCTTTTTTCATATATGCCAGGTCTTCTAGGATACATTAAATCTAGGAGATAAAAATAGAAAAATCACAATGGCAACCGCTAATCTTACTTTGCAAACCGCTATGACAACGGAACCCACTCCAATTCTTCCAAAATTTGTCGTACCCAAATCTTTTGTACCTGGGGAAACCAACCCTCATACTTTCATTAAAATTTTTAATCGTTCAGCAAATTCAAATCATTTGAATGTCCTTAATAAAATCAGTTTCTTTATCAATTATTTAAAAGGAACCGCTTATACTGCGTATACAGAATATAAAATAATCAGTCAAACAAAGATAAAAGTTGGGAAAACATATCCGCAGATTTTTAAATTATTTTGAGGAATCTTCGTCTTCTGCAGAATCGATTGAACGTTTAAAAATAGAAAACAAGGGGCCGACGAATTAATAATGAAGTATTACTACGATTTCATAGAAATCGCTAATGTAATTTTACCACCCTTAGAATACGACGAATTAGTTCAATATTTTAGAGAAGGTCTACAACGTAACCTTGAATTGGACTTTCTAATCAGATTTCCAATTCGAAAAGGATGGACGAAAGATTCATTCAAAGAATCAGCCTCATCTCTCGCGTTCATTCAAGAAACCAAAATTAAAGATCAATTAGAAAACCGTTCTATTTCCTTGCGTTCTCACGCAGTAAAACAAGTAAATAACTCAATAAATTCTACCCCTCAACCCAATCATTCTAATAATTTTATTAGAAGAAGCCATAACCACAACAATTACAGGAATAATAATTTTCGTAATAATAATAATAATAATAATAATAATAGCTATTATAGATAGACTAATTTCCAAAATAACATTTCTTCTACTAATCGATTCTTTCAAAATCAAAGAACGTCAGATACACGTCCAATATGTTTTCGTTGCAATCGTGCAGGACATATAGCAGTAACCTGTACTAGTCAGCCAAATTCAAATTATCGTAACAATAACTCAGTTTAAGACCCAATAAAGTTAGGGACCGAAAATCGCCCAAACAATAATCAACGTTCAGTTACTTTTCTAATCCAAGATTTGCCAGTTACAATAATAATAATAGTACCTACAGAGGCAATACGTTTAGACGTTCACAGTCTCAAACTCTGTTCCAGAAGAGACGTACCCAAAACGGCCCAAGGCAGCTCGATACTCGTCAATAATCGGGTCCGCCAACAACCATAAAAATATTCATAATTGCGTTACAAATTTAAATTCAAACTATAATAAAATTTTAACCATAGTAGGTTTAGTTAATAATAATCCCGTTAATATCGTAGTAGATGCAGGTAGTTATTATAATATTATTTGTAAAAATACGCTAATAATTTTTCGCGTACCACAAGTAGCTTTAACCTAAATGCAGCAGGAAATTTCAAAATCCTGTATTAGGAAAGAATTTTGGTAGTTTAACGTTAGAAAATTGTAAAATTGATTTAGATACATTAGTTGTTAGCAAATTACCAGTACCGTTAATATTAGGAACTACATTTTTAGAAGAATTTAACGCTTTAATAGATTTTAATAATTTCAATATCGTTTTAAATAATGATACTTTAGGGAAATTCTTCAACAACAAACGTAAATTTAAAATAAATGCTTCTTTAAATAATATAAAACGCACAGATAAAAATAAACCCGACATTAAACTTTCCTTAGCTAATGATATCACATAATTACATTACATTAAATGATACAAATAATTTAAATTTTAGACTATCACCAGAATTATTTAATAAAAGGCAGTAGTTTATTAACCTTAGATAAGACACTAACAGACGACTTATTAACACTCACTAATTCACTTGATAATATAACGCATAATATTTCTACAAATTTATCTACGAAAATACGAACTCTTATGAATAATCTTTTGGATGAATTTTCTGACATCTTTGCTCCTAGCCTGTTAAAAGTCGCCCGTATCGAGTTTCCCAGAAAGAAAATTATTAATACGCAAATCCAAAAATGTTAGAAAACGGTATCATAGTCCCTTCTCAATCAAATTATTCGTCACCCATAATTCTCGTAAAGAAAAAGGAGGAGAATTTCGGTTCTGCGTATATTATAGAAAATTAAATTCTCTACCAAAAAGAATAACTACCCTTTACCATTAATTGACGACATATTTCAATACTTGAACAAGGCAAGGTATTTCACTTGTTTAGACCTCTTCTCAGGCTATTGGCAATGTGGTTTAGATGCCACGAGTCAAGAAAAGACAGCCTTTGTTTCACCGGATGGCCTTTTTGAATTCACCAAAATGCCCTTTGGCTTGTGCAATGCAGCAGCCACTTTTATGAAGTTAATGGACCATGTTTTTTCTGGGTTAAAGTGGAAGAGTTAATAGTCTATTTGGACGATATACTAATTTTTTCCGACACTTTTGAGGAACATCTAGTACGTTTACGACATGCGTTCGACAGAATCCGTCAAGCCGGACTAACGCTAAAACCATCTAAATGTGAATATGCCAAAAATCAAGTTCATTTATTGGGACACATCGTTTCAGACGTAGAATTTCACCCGACCCTAGCAAACTAGACGCCATAAATAAATTTCCTCATCCAAATAATATCAAACAACTACAAAGTTTTCTAGGTTTAGCAAATTATTATCGTAAATTTATTCATAATTTTTCACAAATAGCCCGTCCTTTGTACGAGCTGACCAAAAAGATATAAATTTCCATTGGAAAGAAGATTATGAATTAGCTTTTCAAAATCTTAAGCATCGTTTAGTTTCTTCACCCGTGTTAGCGTATTTCGACCCTGAAGCTCCCAAACAACTTCATGTGGATGCTTCCGGACTAGGAATAGGAGGACTTCTGTTACAACAACAAAATAATGAGATGCATCCTATAGCGTACATATCACGTAGTTTAACTCAAGCCGAGAAAATTACTCTATTTCTGATTTAGAGTGTCTAGCAGTTGTATGGAGTTTGACGCAATTACGTCACTTGATTCATGGTAGACTGTCTCTCGCGGAATCCAACTGCAACCCCAGTTGAACAAGAAGACGATGATATTCTTGACATTCCTACATTCTTGCTTCAAAAAATGATATAACGATTCATCAACAAGCAGACTCAAAACTTTCAGAATTATTTAAAGCTCTAGAAACCTAGACTCAGTTTCAATAGGTCTAAGAAAACGAAGTTCGAATTATGTACTAAAAATAATATCTTATATCTAAATCCTTTACCAGAAGGATCACCCGAACTTCTCGTAGTACCCGACAAGCTGAGATACGAAATCTTATATAGTCATCATAATGATCCTCTCTCAGGACATCACCAAAACTTACCACAAAATCAGAAATCGCTATTATTGGGACAATATACTCAAAGACGTACAAAAATATGTCAAAGGGTGCGCAGACTGTCAAGCCCGAAAGGGAGAAACCCATTTCAAGCCATCATGGTTATTACAACCCATACCAGTATCTTTACCTTTTGACAGGATAGGAATCGATCTTTTAGGACCATTTCGAAGAAGCAAAATGGTAACACGATGATAATAGTAGCTACGGATTACGCCACCAGATGGGCCGAAACCAAAGCTTTGCCAAGTGGGAAAGCAGGACCTGTTGCAAAATTCATCTTAGAAAACATTCTAACTAGGCATGGATCCCCACGATTCATGTTAAGTGACAGAGGAAAAACGTTCCAGTTTGAACTAGTGACAGAATTGTTGAAAATAATGGGAGTTCGTAGTTGTTTTAGTACATCATATCATCCTCAATTTAATGGTTTGACAGAACGATTCAACAAAACATTAGCCAATATGTTGTCTCTATATACAAACACAGCACAGACATATTGAGATCAATATTTACATCAGGTAACATTCGCATATAATACGTCACGACAAGACACGACCAAAGTGTCACCCTTCTTCCTAGTATACGCCAGAGAAGCGATACTACCTACAGAAGCAACTTTGTTACAGGTTATAACTCAGAAGACATCCGACGAATAAGAGAAAGAGCTCTTAAAATTAGAAACGAAGCAGTAGAAAATATTCAAAGTAAACAAGGTAAAGACAAATCGCGGTATATATTCCAAACATCGCCAAGTTCATTTTAAAGTGGGAGACCAAGTTAAAGTGTTCACACCATTCAGGAAAGTTGGACGGAGTGAGAACCTCCTTCTAAGGTGATTTGGACCGTATAGGAAAGAAAGGAGAAGTCGATTAGCTCGTTCAAATGGGGCCACATCTAAAGCTAAAGTTGATGTAGTACATGTTTCCCGGATTCTACCCTATCATGATCCGTGGACGTTAGAAAAATAGCCAATTTTTAACCGTTTTTCTTATAATTAATTCTCCTATATAAATGTTATCAAAAAGAAAAAAATATTAATAATAATAATTACCGATAGAGTCGAGATTAACCGCTCCAACGTGGAGTGAGTCCCACCACTATCCCTGACTGCTCGGTAAGCTACTGTCATCTTTTCTTCTCCCAAGATATTCATTTTCGTAATTTAATTAGTTCTTTTGATGTTATAAAGGTTCCCATAAATCGGTGTGATAGAGACTGATCTCAGATGAAAGTTTTCAGAGACAAAGCCGCATCACACCGAACTACAGGACCTCTAAGATATGACCCCACAATCACTATTATATTTCTTTTTTTTTCATATATGCCAGGTCTTCTAGGATTGCTCACCGAATGATTTTATCACGTTTATAAATTCACTAGTCCGATTGATGTAGCAAAATACCAGAAGACACTATACTTCACTTATTGTTTTGATTATTCTAGTATTCTTAGTTGCTCAAGACAAACGGAGTGTACCGTTGTGGTCCAATGTCCTTCGAAATTACGGGGTTCATGAGAACACAAAGGTAACACCCTGATTGCTATACCCATTTTATTCTTATATTCACTTTTTTTTTCTCTCTCCACTCTTACGAAGTAGTTCCAGTGTTAGACGCAGCAGCGCCGTTTAACATGTTCACTTGATTCCTTATGAATAACGAATTCACGTAGCAATGTCAAACAAGCGTCAATGCAAACAATACGGCTATATATCACATTTTCAAACATGAGAAGTAATACTGAATTATGTTCATTAGCACCAAGTATATCGACGCGCAGTTTCTACGTGGTCAAAACCATGAACTAATATTGAAAGAAATGGCAATTACCAACTCCGACACCGAAGAATGCCACGTATTTCTCTTCAAGGCACCGTACCCAGTAGAACGCCTTAGCATTAAAGATTGCATAACAAACGCGTAGCTTACGGCCCATTACCATGGGTTAGAATGGGACGCAGGCGAGATTCCATATACGATCATGCCGGCTCTAGTCAAGCTGATGATAGACCGTGCCGACGTCTGAGTACAGGGAACGGAGAAAGCTCAATTTTTTCGTAAAATATTGTCCAACGATCGAATCCTAGATGCCATGGTTACCATACCTAAAGGGCAGAGAAACCATTGCCATTACCACAAGAGCCACTACAGAGGTTCGCAAAAGCAGGACCAAACTATTTAAGAGAGCATTATGAGAACGTCCGAAGGCAAGCCTAACCGGAGGAAAGCAGTGAATCTGAATTGGAGAAAGACATATCTGAAGAACTACCCGAAGAACACGAATAATAAACATAGCTAATGCTTGTAAATTTTGTTTGTTAAAGTGTTCACCCCATTCAGGAAAGTTTGACGGGTGAGAAGCTCCTTCTAAGGTGGCTTTGGACCCTATAGGAAAGAAAGGAGAAGTCGATTAGCTCGTTCAAATGGGGCCACATCTAAAGCTAAAGTTGATGTAGTACATGTTTCCCGGATTCTACCCTATCATGATCCGTGGACGTTAGAAAAATAGCCAAGTTTTAACCGTTTTCTTATAATTAATTCTCCTATATAAATGTTATCAAAAGAAAAAAAATAATAATAATAATTACCGATAGAGTCGAGATTAACCGCTCCAACGTGGAGCGAGTCCCTACTATCCCTGACTGCTCGGTAAGCTACTGTCATCTTTTCTTCTCCCAAGATATTCATTTTCGTTTGTCCTGTTGATTTCCTTTTTTTATTTTGTCGAAAAACTAGAAAAAGAGCCTGTGGTGGATCTATCACATCTATAATAGTATGTGATACGATCACACTCAAGTCCCCTAATAGTTCTTAAGCCATGACTTTACCCCATGAGTAACACACACAATAATTTAATTAGTTCTTTGATGTGATAAAGTTCCCACAAATCGGTGTGATGGGACTGATCTCAGATGAAAGTTTTCAGAGACAAAGCCGCTTCACACCGAACTACAGGACCTCTTAGATATGACCCCACAATTACTATAATTTTTCTTTGTTTTTCATATATGCCAGGTCTTCTAGGATTGCTCACCGAATGATTTTATCACGTTTATAAATTCACTAGTCCGATTGATGTAGCAAAATACCAGAAGACACTATACTTCACTTATTGTTTTGATTATTCTAGTATTCTTAGTTGCTCAAGACAAACGGAGTGTACCATTGTGGTCCCATGTCCTTCGAAATTACGGGGTTCATGAGAACACAAAGGGAACACCCTGATTGCTATACCCATTTTATTCTTATATTCACTTTTTTTTGTTCTCTCCACTCTTACGAAGTAGTTCTAGTGTTAGACGCAGCAGCGCCGTTACGCTAATATTTTTCGCGTACCACAAGTAGCTTTAACCTAAATGCAGCAGGAAATTTCAAAATCCTGTATTAGGACAGAATTTTTGTAGTTTAACGTTAGAAAATTTGTAAAATTGATTTAGATACTCTAGTTGTTAGCAAATTACCAGTACCGTTAATATTAGGAACTACATTTTTAGAAGAATTTAACCTTTTATAGATTTTAATAATTTCAATATCATTTTAAATACTTTAGGAAATTAGTAATCCTTTCTTTAACAACAAACGTAAATTTAAAATAAATGCTTCTTTAAATAATATAAAACGCACAGATAAAAATAAACCCGACATTAAACTTTCCTTGGCTAATGATATCACATAATACATTACATTAAATGATACAAATAAATTAAAGTTTAGACTATCACCAGAATTATTTAATAAAAAGGCAGTAGTTATTACAAAAAACGTGATAAAGAAAGATTGTTCGCGAAAACCACAGTAGGATATTTAACCTTAGATAAGACACTAACAGACGACTTATTAACACTCACTAATTCACATGATAATATAACGCATAATATTTCTACAAATTTATCTACGAAAATACGATTTCTTATGAATAATCTTTTGGATGAATTTTCTGACATCTTTGCTCCTAGCCTGTTAAAAGTCGCCCGTATCGAGTTTCCCAGAAAGAGAAATTATTAATACGCAAATCCAAGAAATGTTAGAAAACGGTATCATAGTCCCTTCTCAATCAAATTATTCGTCACCCATAATTCTCGTAAAAAAAAAAAGGAGGAGAATTTCGGTTCTGCGTATATTATAGAAAATTAAATTCTCTACCAAAAAATAACTACCCTTTACCATTAATTGACGACATATTTCTATACTTGAACAAGGCAAGGTATTTCACTTGTTTAGAGCCTCTTCTCAGACTATTGGCAATGTGGTTTAGATGCCACGAGTCAAGAAAACACAGCCTTTGTTTCACCGGATGACCTTTTGATTCACCAAAATGCCCTTTGGCTTGTGCAATGCACCAGCCATTTTTATGAAGTTAATGGACCATGTTTTTCTGGGTTAAAGTGGAAGGAGTTAATAGTCTATTTGGACGATATACTATTTTTCCGACACTTTTGAGGAACATCTAGTACGTTTACGACATGCGTTCGACAGAATCCGTCAGCCGGACTAACGCTAAAACCATCTAAATGTGAATATGCCAAAAATCAAGTTCATTTATTGGGACACATCGTTTCAGACGTAGGAATTTCACCCGACCTAGCAAACTAGACGCCATAAATAAATTTCCTCATCCAAATAATATCAAACAACTACAAAGTTTTCTAGGTTTAGCAAATTATTATCGTAAATTTATTCATAATTTTTCACAAATAGCCCGTCCTTTGTACGAGCTGACCAAAAATATATAAATTTCCATTGGAAAGAAGATCATGAATTAGCTTTTCAAAATCTTAAGGATCGTTTAGTTTCTTCGCCCGTGTTAGCGTATTTCGACCCTGAAGCTCCCAAACAACTTCATGTGGATGCTTCCGGACTAGGAATAGGAGGACTTCTATTACAACAACAAAATAATGAGATGCATCCTATAGCGTACATATCACGTAGTTTAACTCAGCCGAGAAAATTACTCTATTTCTGATTTAGAGTGTCTAGCAGTTGTATGGAGTTTGACGCAATTACGTCACTTGATTCATGGTAGACTGTCTCTCGCGGAATCCAACTGCAACCCCAGTTGAACAAGAAGACGATGATATTCTTGACATTCCTACATTCTTGCTTCAAAAAATGATATAACGATTCATCAACAAGCAGACTCAAAACTTTCAGAATTATTTAAAGCTCTAGAAAACCTAGACTCAGTTTCAATAGGTCTAAGAAACGAAGTTCGAATTATGTACTAAAAATAATATCTTATATCCTTTACCAGAAGGATCACCCGAACTTCTCGTAGTACCCGTCAAGCTGAGATACGAAATCTTATATAGTCATCATAATGATCCTCTCTCAGGACATCACCAAAACTTACCACAAAATCAGAAATCGCTATTATTGGGACAATATACTCAAAGACGTACAAAAATATGTCAAAGGGTGCGCAGACTGTCAAGCCCGAAAGGGAGAAACCCATTTCAAGCCATCATGGTTATTACAACCCATACCAGTATCTTTACCTTTTGACAGGATAGGAATCGATCTTTTAGAAGAAGCAAAAATGGTACGTTAGAAAAATAGCCAATTTTTAACCGTTTTTCTTATAATTAATTCTCCTATATAAATATTATCAAAAAGAAAAAAAAATAATAATCATAATAATAATAATAATTACTGATAGAGTCGAGATTAACCGCTCCAACGTGGAGTGAGTCTCATCACTATCCCTGACTGCTCGGTAAGCTACTGTCATCTTTTCTTCTCCCAAGATATTCATTTTCGTTTGTCCTGTTGATTTCCTTTTTTTATTTTGTCGAAAACTAGAAAAAGAGCCTGTGGTGGATCTATCACATCTATAATAGTATGTGATACGATCACCTCAAGTCCCCTAATGGTTCTTAAGCCATGACTTTACCCCATGAGTAACACACACAATAATTTAATTAGTTCTTTTGATGTGATAAAGTTCCCACAAATCGGTATGATAAGACTGATCTCAGATGAAAGTTTTCAGAGACAAAGCCGCATCACACCGAACTACAGGACTTCTTAGATATGACCCCTAAAATCACTATTATTTTTCTTTTTTTTTTTCATATACCAGGTCTTCTAGGATTGCTCACCGAATGATTTTATCACGTTTATAAAATTCACTAGTCCGATTGATGTAGCAAAATACCAGAAGACACTATATTTCACTTATTGTTTTGATTATTCTAGTATTCTTAGTTGCTCAAGACAAACGGAGTGTACCATTGTGGTCCCATGTCCTTCAGG
>JALBCR010003991.1:0-46703 GCA_030710515.1 Abscondita cerata | reverse complement strand
CAAATATACCGATTCGGTGTATTACTCAATAACACTCCGTCGTTATATATCTCAATATTATATATATATTACTTAATAAGTGACAGTATTATGCGCAGATAGTATCATTATAATGCTTCATTGCGCAGCGATGATAAGTATTATTATTATCGCTAGAACTCGTTTCAAGTCTCTGACTGATACTGAAAAACATCTTTGCAATAAATCGTTTTCTGTAGTTAGGTTCAATATCCAAGACGACTGGATTGTCAAAATCAAAGTAGGTATGTATGTTTTTTTATATTTAATATTCGTTATTTAAGCCATTAAACATTTCACTCCTGCGTTACTTATTATTGCTTGTGTAGCAATTCCAATTCAACAGGTTATTGGCCCAGACAACGTAAGTGATTAAGATTAAATTATTTTCAATAGTCGAATTGAAAAAGCGTGTTCAAATGGCTGACAAAATCGATATTAGTATAATAAACAAATTTAACGGCAAAATTATCCTCAGTGGAAATTTCAACTAAAATGTGCCCTTCATGCCAAAGGTGTGTACGAAGTTGCAAGTGGTAATAAAGAGAAACCCACTCAAGTCAAGTCAATTGGAAACATGGAATAAACAGGATGCCATCGCCATGTTTGTGTTTTTAACTTCGTCAATGGAGCTTGCTCAGATAACATTAATTGAAAACTGCTCAGGCGCAAAGAAATTTTAGACAAGTTGGACAGTATCTATGCCCAGAAAACTGAAACAAATAAGATGATGGTGCAAGAAAAGATTTCATCAATACAAAATGGATCCCAAAGATGGTATAGCACAACATGTAGCAAAAGTAGAAAATTTAGCAAAACAGATAAAGGATTCTGGTGATATGTTAGTGACACAGCTGTAATGGCGAAAATATTAAGCACATTACCTGAAGTACAGGAATGTAAGACAAGCCTGGCTGTCCGTCGAGGAGAGCAAACAAACGATCGCAAATCTAATCGAAGAGGTTACTTGATGAAGAAACCAGCTTATCGGTGACAGAGGAAAATGAATCTGCTTTTATGTCAAATCAAAATAAAGCAAGAGGTGGAAGAACAAAGAAATTCAACGTCTATTGTTATAACTGTAGAAGGAAAGGTCATTATGCAAAGCAACTGTCGTGCTCCAAATAGAAAAATGCAAAGGAAGTCCGAACCATCTAAAACTGAAGGAAACTTTTCTGCATTTACTCAGAGTACAAAACCTTCGCATGCTACCAATGATATTTGATAATGGATAGTGGAGCATCAGCACACATGACATACCGTCATGAATATTTTAGTTCATTAGAAGAATGCGACAATGAATTTAGTGGATCGCTGGGAAATAGTAATAATCTCCAAGTAAAAGGAAAAGGTACAATAGATACACTAAGTATATTAATGGAGAATGGGTTAATTCAATTATTACTGATGTCTTGTATGTTCCTGACCTGTAAAAACTTCTTTTCGAAGGTGTAGTAGCCAAAAAGGGTATGAAGATCGTAAAAGAAGGTGTACATGCATATGTGTACGACAACGATCAGTTGGTTGCATATACCTCAGCGAGGTTTAAATAATTTATATCACCTTAAATTTAAAACGATTTGTGCAGAAGAATCTTATGTTGCAGAAAAAGTAGACCAGTTGTCTTTATGGCACAAAAACTTGGACATGTGAACATAAAAAGTGTAATGAACTTAGTGTCAACGGGCCAAATCACAAACATTAAAATCAATGAAACAAATAACCCTTTTTGTGAATCGTGTTTATATGTTGAAAACAGCACAAGCTAAAATTTGGAGAAGTAAAACATAATACCGAACCAGGGGAAGTAATTTATAGTGATCTGTGTGGTCCAATGTCTGTAACTTCAATTGGCGGAAGCAATTACTTTGTTTTATTCAAAGACGATTCCTCCAGTTATCGTGTAACCTCATTTATAAAACATAAAGTGGACATTTTGGATTTATTTAAAATGTTTGTAGTTTATAAAAAACAATTTAATCGGTCTGTTAAAATCCTACATGTGGATGATGGTACAGAATTTATAAACAAAGACTTTTCGTGATTTTATGTATCAAAATGGAATTCAATTAGAAAAGACAGCTCCATACACACAGAACAGAATAGTAAAGCAGAACGTAAATGCGTACAATAATGGAAAGTGCCCGCTCAATGTTGTACGATAGAGATTTACCTATGACCTGTGGGCCGAAGCAGTAAACACTGCCGTATATGTATTGAATCGAACCACAAACAGCAAGAATACGAAAATTACACCTATAAAATTTGGACAGGCAGCTCCTATTTTAAGCCACCTTAAAATATTTGGTTGCACACAGCATATGCCCACGTACCCAATCAGAAGAGGACAAAGTTGGATGCGAAAAGTAAAAATATGTATTTGTTGGTTATGATAATTCAACAAATTACCGGCTGTTTGATACCAACACAAGAAAAATTACCGTTTCTAGAGAGATGTAGTGTTTGAAGAAAATGTCAAATCAGTTATTCATAAAATAATACATTAAGAATTGAATTAGATTTAAATGAAGAGGATATGCAAAATAATGTTGAGCAACAAGGAGTAGAAGAGGTAGAAACGCCTACTACATACCGAGAAAGGTATGATGACTATAAACTTAACTTTCATGCAAACTTTGTTGAAGTGGACGTACCAACAACATATGAAGAGGCAATGTCGAGTAGTCGTGCAGAAAAATGGAAGGAGTCGATTGATGAAGAAATTGTCTAAAATAATGTTCGTATTTATTTCCTATGGATAATAATGTCCGTATTATTGATGATTTGGCTACAGGTGAGTATAGTTCATCATAATCAAATGACTCACGTTGAGCAAATCCTCTAACTACCACTCGCGCTTTATATCTATCTTCTAACTTCTCTTCTAATGGCTTTGTTGTAAACACCCATTTTGTATCTAAAATTTCCCTTGATTAGGTGCCTCACTTCTGTCCAAGTATTATTTTTCAATCGATTCTAATTCCTTTTCTATAGCCCTTAACCACAATCTTTAATGATTTTTCATTTTTCGGGTACATTTTCAACATAAGACATTGCGTCAAATACCATTTACATTTTCATAATCATTGATTTTTCAGGTAATTTAATGGTTCTTTGTTTTCTCTTCTAACGGTCTCGATTTCAGTTACCTCTTCTCTATTTTCAGTTACTTCAATTTATCGAGCAGATACATTAATTTTACAGTATTATTATTACAGTTGGAGTGGCATAGCAAACAGTTTTTTGACATCTCCACAGAGCGGGGTTCAGATCGGGTGAACGCTGGTCACTTAATAAGCATTAGCGGGCCGGGCGCCATCTTGCTGGAAATATAAATATTCTTTTGCACTTCCTATATTTAATGATTCACTTTAAGCTCCGCGAGCGTAAAACGACTCTTTTCGGTCGATTTATTTTTGCGCCCGCATTTTTACTTTTACGCCCGCATTTACTTTTAGGCCCGCGCATATATCGTTTTCATACCGAGTTGATCCGATAATTTACGATTAATCATAGACCAAATAATAATAAACGGTACGAAATTATGCATGAGAAGTGACATGAGAATCACTACAAATTATTCATAAGAATAATAATAATAATAATGCATTTATTGACAATTAGGACAATTATAAAACGTGCTTGAAGCATAATAAAAACGTCGCATTGCCCGATTGAAAATCATATGGGCATTATTTTGCTAGAGCACCATGTATTATCCAACCGTAACACTACGAAGTTATGAAAACATACCACGATACAGTAATGACCTACGTTTCCAAACAAACCCGAACCTGTATTCCTATTAAAATTTTTTGAAGGGGTGACTACCAATTATTATGTAATTTAGTTTGACCAAATTGGGTCTACACACGCTTAATCACACTTAAAAGCTGTTGCGGTTATGCTATTGCCATAATTATCTGTAGGTGAATGTAAAAAGAATTGGCGGGAAATCTAAATTTAGAATGACTTTTGAACAATTAGTTCCTAGTACTTCTTTATACTTCATTGTACAGGGTGGGCAAATAAGCGAGGTAAGCGGCTGTATCTCAGAAACTAATGATCGTAGAGAGTTACGGTAAAAAATTGTATAGGTAAAGTGAGCAAGGGAAAATTCTGGAATTATGTTTAAGGTTTTCAAGATCGCCGCCAGTGGGCGTTTCCGCCATCTTGAATTACATAAAGTTACGTTTCTCACGATTTTCCCGAATGAATGTAACAAAAAAGTATTTGCGTTTTAGTGTTAACTTAAAGTCAAACATTTTTGTCAAAACAATAGTTCTCTATCTTTCGAAATAAAGTGTTGGGGGTATTTGAGTGTTGTTCTAATTAAATGCATGCCTGTAACTTTGAAACAGCTTAATTCATTTTTTGGGCTTTTAGGTTTCTTGTAATTATGACAGTTGTGACTTACACGGCCGCCAATAGAAAGCGTTATTCGATATTATAACCAAAATATTGGATTTTTCAACAAATTTAAATGCGATGATATGACTTTTTAGACCAAATAATAGAAAAATGACCAACCAATAAGCCTGCGCAAACCGCATTTGAATATCTTTTTTCCTAACTCAAATTATTTAAAAAAATACTAAACAAGGAAAATTCATATATACCCATTTAAAAATGCATCGGGTTGCTTTCGATTAGAAGGCAAGTAGTAGGCCATGAAAATAAAAACAACTCCTGTCAAAAATATTCCCAGTCACGTCAAATTTTGTCATACGCAGCCTAATACTGTTGATTGCGTATAATTTGAGTACTATTTAATCAAAATGCCTTTCACAAATAATGAAGCCGTTGACATGATTGCGAGTTATTTCGAGTGTTTTTAAAATGCAGCTATAACTGCAAGACAGTACGCGGCACGGTATCCAGATCGCCGTCATTACGGGTGAAGAATGTTTTCGCGCTTGGTACAACGATTACACGATACTGGAAGTTCTCGTCGTCCTCAATGTCGCAGACGTCGCAATGAAAAGGACCGAAGAAAACAGTATCAATGTCTAGGCTTACATAGAATTTGATAGACATGTGGGAACTAGAACATTGTCTCTAGACTTGGAAATAGTACGAACAACTGTTAGAAATATTTTGAAAGATTATAGGTAAATATATTTTATCTTATTCCAGGTATCTTGGCACATACTCTCAAATGCACACACAATCAAGTAAGTGTTATTCTGATTATATTATTTTTACGCATATGTTGTTTTGTACTTTTAGACTACATCCTTACCACATAACCTTGCACCAGGCGCTAAATGAACAAGATTTCGGTAATAGATTAAATTATTGTCAATGGATGCTAGGCATGCTTGAGAGAAAACAGAAATTTCTTAACGGAAATTCTCTGGACCGACGAGGCTACCTTTAGTAGTGATGGTAAAGTAAACCGTCATAATATGCATTATTGGTCCGCTGAAAATCCGCATTGGTTAAGAGAAGTGCAACACCAGAGACGCTTGGAACCTAAATGTGTGGTGCGGTATCATTGCGGATAGAATTACCTTATTTTTTGAACAAGCTTTAACTGGTAACCGCTTCTTAGAGTTTTTGATCAACGTTACCAATTTTGTTGAAAATGTGCCACTAGAAACTAGGAGAACTATGTTTCTGGAATTAGATGATTGTCCGGCATTATTCAATTAACGTCCGAAACCATATTAACGAGACCTTTCGATAACGCTGGATAGGAAGGGGAAGCCTATTTTCTTGGCCGGCAAGATCTCCCGACTTGACATGTCTGGATTTCTACTTGTGGAAACGCTTAAACGACATTGTTTTTCAGAACTCCACCAACAATACAAATGGATGTGGAAAACAGAATTCGAAACTCAATCCGTCAACTATCAGCGGCAGAAATCGAGCTGCGGTTTTGTCGACTCAAGAAAAACTGGAACAATGTGTGGAATATGACGGAAGGCAATTTTAACACAGAAGGCATTAATCTTTTTCAAAAATCGGTCCTTTTCAGGACCACAACTTTATTTAAAGGAAAATCGTTTACGCGTGACTTAAATTTACAGCACTATATGCAAACTGAGATTTCTTGTGAATATTTTTGAGAGAAGTTGTGTGTCATTTCCATGGCCTACTACTTGCCTTCTTTTCGAAAGCAACCGATGCATTTTTAAATGGGTATATACCACTTTATTTCGACATATGGAGAAAAATTGTTTTGACAAAAATGTTTGACTTTAAGTTAACACTAAAACGCAAATACTTTTTGTTACATTCATTAGGGAAAATCAGCGAGAAACGTAACTTTATGTAATGAAGATGGCGGAAACGCCCACTGGCGGCGATCTTGAAAACTTAAACATAATTCCAGCATTTTACCTTGCCCCACTTTACCTATCGAATTTTTACCGTAACTCTCTACGATCATTAGTTTCTGAGATACAGCCGCTTGGCACCAAACTTATTTGCCCACCGGGTACAGTATCCGCCAAAATAAACAGTACCGAAAATAAAAATAAATATGCTCTACCAAAACTTTTTTTCTGTTGTTAGAAACCATTTTTGAAATCAAATTTATATGCAGCCTACTGTTAATATACAACTAATGACAATAAAGTCAAATATGACAAATCCATATTGCATAAACAACTCCACAGCACTTTCTGTTTCGGTACTGTTTATTTTGGTGGATACCGTACTTCCTTGACATTTTGTAGTAATTCTCCGTACTTCCTCTATATTTCCCTCTACTTCCTCATACTTCCCTGTACCTGTACACTAAACTTCCACAGTGAATTACCCTCGGTGAGAACTTAAAAATGGACAATAAAGGAGATAAACTAACAAACAAAAATATAGGTACCTTAGGCACAAAATTCAAATTAGCTAGAGACAATCAAACAGGTGAACTAAACAAGAAGAATACACCACATCTCGGCAGCATATGGAAGACTTCGAGAGATCTTAAGTAACTTTCAGTATGTTCAAAACAGAAAGTTTTTTAATCAATGTGTGTTACCGGTTATGATATACAAGCGCAGAAACGTTACCACACAAATAACCAAACTCAAATGAAACTGGGCAGGAATATAGCCTGAATGACAGACGGAAGATGGAGAAAGAACCTATAAAAAAAGCAGACACACGATGGATGAACGGTAACAAAAGAATAATCAGAAATTGAACTCAAAATAGAAATTGGTGGACACGAATGAGGGTGGAAGCAAAGGGTTGATTGATGATGATTTATTTAGTTTTAACAATAAGTATTATACTGACTATTTAAAAATTCCGACATATTAGGCTTACTTTAATGGAAAACAGATAACCAACTAAAGAAACAGAAGAAATTTAAGATAGGGTAGCAACAGACACTTCCACCAGAACAAATCAATGAATCGCAAAGGAAGGTATATCAAAACCTGAAGGGAGTAAGTTTCTTTTAGCTCGAGGGTTCTCTATATCATTCCAAATTGGTAAGTTTTTTTGTTAAGTTGGCATTTATCCCATTCTTATTTTAACACAGCTTTTCATTGAATTTTCGATGGAGTAATATTACAAAGAATAGGAAGAAAGCCAATCAGATAACGGTAGATTTAATGGTTTCCCTAATTATAATGCATACTACATTCAAATGTGCATCTATTTGTTTTGTAGATGGCTATTCAACCAGACAGGAAAGAAACAATATTCTGCTGTAGAATAAACTAATGCCAATGCAAAGATATGAAGTGTCTTTGCAACTGCTCCTCTAGTTGTTCCAGCTAATTTTTGTTATCTTGCAACTATACAATATTACTACATGCTCAGATGTACTCTACGCATCTAAAAAGCTTCCGCCCGAATTTTACCCTCAATTAAAAAATTCCACGGTTTTTATCGCGTACATGCTTTCACATGTCTTTCTTCTTTGGGTAAATGTTAAAAAGAATGCGATCCTAAAAAATCGTGGAACTGTTGTAAAATAAATTAGTTCTAAACCTTACTCTTGATGAACCTGCCTTTTCTTGAGTTTGTATCCCCTCTTGAAACAAAAATGAATGTAATCTTCTCAAAGAATCATCCATTTTTAAGAAAGGGAGGTTTATACACAACAGCATGTCAGGGAGTGTGAATTTCATTGTTTAGATTAGGGAAATATAGGTTATATAGGGTGAAGATAATGGCTGCCAACCGTAATTTGTAAAAGCAATACCAACTTTTACTTGTGATAGAATCATATACAGGAATACAGGATGAGTCAAAAGAAAAACTTTCAGAATGAATAAGTTCTAAATCATCTAAATCATAAAGTGTGAAAATTGCTTTTTGTTCAAAAGTAGTATGCCACTTTGTAGGGTATTTTTTGAATTGCCGCCCAACAGTATTTTTGTGTAGTTGGTAGTGTAAGAGAGCTAGGTTCAGAGTTATTGAAAATTGATGTTATGTTCATGTTATGATTATGTTTTAAGCGTTGAAAGTTATGAAGAAATAAATTGTTTATATACAAAGTGGTTTCTAATTAAATATCGCCGTAAGGACATTCCGACATTCTCAGAAGTGGGATTGAACTGAAACAAAGCATTGACACGAAAAAAGAAGTAAATTTAAAGAACAAATTATGGAGGAGCAAACCGACGAGATAAGGGAAGATGGCTGTGTGTCAGAACAAATTAACGCTACTATAACTATTGCCGACGTAATAGCAGCTGCAATCAGTGCTACGAAGAAAGAACAGCCGCAAATAAGAACGTTCAAAAATAGCGAAATTGCGGCATTATTGCCGTCTTTTACCGGCAGCGCAGAGGAGGACGCGGAAACGTGGTTAGCCCGTATCGACGCCATCCAAAGCGCTTACCAGGTTCCAGATGACATCATGCAACTGATAGCTATTGGGAAATTGCAAGCAGCGGCTATGAATTGGTATCATTCAAGAAGTGATTTTATTCTATTACAATGGCCCGAGTTAAAAAGATGAAAATAAGGAAATGTTCAGCACACGACCGAATAAAATATTATTAATGAAAAGATGGAGAACCGAAGGTGGAAACGAAATGAAACGTTCACGTCTTACTTTAACGAAAAGTAATGTTAGCAAACCGTTTAAATATGAGTGAAGAAGACATAATAGATTATGTAATTGATGGATTTGACAACAGCACAATGCAAAGCCAAGCAAGAATGCACGTATTTAAGAATCTAGCAGATTTACTACAAGTTATGAATAAAGTAACTCCATGTGATCGTGGTAATACAAGAAGTTATGTAGAACGTAAAGAAGAAACTAATGTTTGGGGTCAACGTTTCCTTCGAAGAGAAGTATGTTTCAATTGTGGGAAAATGGGACACGTTGCCACTTCCTGTCAACAACCAAAAAGAAGCCCTGGTTCATGCTTTCACTGCGGCAAGATGGGTCACAAGATACAACATTGTGAAGAGAAAAGAAGATCGACACCTGTAAGAGATACAACGGTGACCGTTCGAGCAGCAGACAGCACCACAATGGTCGTCCAGCAGGCAACCACACTGACATCGGCGTACACAATACCATTCAGGTTTGATATAATCGATGAATTAGATTTAAGCGTAACCGAATATAAAGTAATCGGGTTGATTGACACAGGTAGTCAATAAGCTTAATAAAAGCCAAATATGTTTCTCAGAATGCATTAATGAGTATTCTAACTCTGATGAATTCACTGGTATAAACGGATCGAGTTAAATATATTAGGCATGTTTACAAAAGTGGTAAAATTAATGATTTTTGATATTGAAATGAATTTTTATGTTGTCCCAGATTGTACAATGAAATACGGATCCCTGTTAGGTAGAGATTTTGTGTCGTCGTCTGATTTAGAGATTAACTTTGGTAATAATTCTGTTGATATTAAGAAAATTAATAGAGATGATTGCAATAAACTTGAAGTTTCTGAATCAGACGTCGAACTTTTGCATATTGATTATTGTAACGATAGAGATGTTAAGGATAAATTGAATTTTAATGATGAACTTGAGAACTCTGTAAAAAAGAATTATGTGAAATCTATGACACCTATTCTAAAAGAAGTTCAAGTGGCAGTTATTGAAATGATTTTGCTATGACAATATCTTTAAGACACGAACAACCAATTGCTTTTAGGCCACATAGAATTTCTTATTCCGATAAAGAAAAATTAAAAGAAATTTTAGATAAACTGCAACTTGAAGGCGTTATAAGACCTAGTAGTTCCCCGTACTCAAGTCCAATAGTTTTAGTAAAGAAAAAATGCGGAGAAATTAGATTATGTATTGATTACAGAAAATTGAACGAGATCACGATAAAAGATAATTACCCGACCCCTTTAATAGACGATCAATTGGATCGATTACGTAATAGAAAGTATTTCACTTCATTAGATTTGAGAAACGGTTTCCATCACGTGAAGATGCATCCCGATTCGATTAAGTATACGTCGTTCGTGACCCCGTTAGGACAATTTGAATATGTGCGAATGCCTTTTGGGCTTAAGAATGCTCCTAGAACCTTCCAGAGGTATACTACGTTTATTTTTGAGGAACTTATTAGGACAAATCAAATCTTGTTATATTTAGACGATATATTAGTAGCTTATTAACTACAATTGAACATTTGCATATTTTGAGGAACTTATTTAGGGTTGCGGCAAAGAATAAATTACAGTTCAGGCTAGATAAATGTTTTTAGTACCCTTTTTGACCATTCACATCGATCATTACGGTCCCTTGGAAAAACAAGCAAATCTTACAGAAAGTACATATTTTCGGTTTGTAGACGGATTTACAAAGTTCATAAAACTATATCCTTGTAAATCGACCCAGACTAGCGAGGTTTATTAAACATTTATATACGTATTTTAGCAATTTTAGTGTTCCAAAACGAATAATTTCAGATAGAGGTTCTTGTTATACCAGTACCCTATTCAAAGACTTTGTTTCTGAAAATTACATTAAACATGTTTTGATCGCCACTCATACCCCTAGGGCTAATGGCCAAGTCGAGAGATTCAATAGAATTATAACTCCAAATGTTATCAAAAATCTGTGAAACTCCTGATACATGGGATCGCGTAGTACAAAAGTTGAATTTGCACTCAATAATACATATCACCGTGCGATCAGGGATGACTCCCAGTAAGTTATTATTTGGAGTTGAACAAGTTGGTGTTATTAACGATATTTTAAAGTTACACTTAGATTCAATTACAGAAGAAGACCGTGATTTATTAGAATTAAGAGATATCGCGATCGCCGAGTATAATTAAAACACAAAAAGAAAATGAACGATCTTATAACAAAACGCATAAAATTGCCAAAATCTATGATGTAGGTTCTTATGTTGTTATTAAAAATATAGATTCAACATCAGGTCAGAATAAGAAACTCATACCCAAATTTAAAGGGCGATGAGGTTAAAAAAGTACTTTGTAATGACCGATATATAATAGGTGACATAGATGGATTCCAAATTTCGCAGATTCCCTTTGAAACTGTGTGTTCAACTGACCAAATGAAACTATGGTCAAATAGTAAATAAATCCATAATGTTCACTAGTTTTAAGTGATGAATAATGTATTCATTTTTAGATTTAGGATTGCTTTGTACTTTCATGCTCGAGGGCGCGCAAGTCAGAAAGGCCGACTGTAGGGTATTTTTTGAATTGCCGCCCAACAGTATTTTTGTGTAGTTGGTAGTGTAAGAGAGCTAGGTTCAGAGTTATTGAAAATTGATGTTATGTTCATGTTATGATTATGTTTTAAGCGTTGAAAGTTATGAAGAAATAAATTGTTTATATACAAAGTGGTTTCTAATTAAATATCGCCGTAAGGACATTCCGACACTTCAAAAGTTATTAACATTTTTTTAATTTACCGCAAATTTTATTGTTTATTTCTCTGTATTTTTTTAGTTTTAATGAAAAAGGTCATAAGATTTTTTATTCAGCGACAAATTTTCTACAAAAATTATATTTTAAAATTGTAAAATTTTTAATCTATTATTAATTACAGTAAAAACTGCAATTTGTCGAATTTTTTAATGTCTTCTCAGTTTTATATCTATTGGTGAACATCAACGAACAATTGAAGTTAACCAAAATTAAACAGAATGGGACGTGTCCCTGTTTCAAAATAATTATTAGTTTTGTTATAATAATTTTTAACGAAGAAACTTTGAAGCCTTTTATAGCTAGATACGAAATTATTTTACAGAAATATTCTTTTGGTGAATTTAAGAATATATAGTAATTATTTAACATTTTTAATAAAAAATTATTATATTTTGCAATTTTTTAGTCACCTTTGTTGAAATAAATTAGTTTTTGTTACAAACAATTAAAATATCTAGGTAAGATTTTATGGAGCAAATGAAACAGAATAAGTGGGAAAATCGATTTGTTTAAAAAAAATGTAAATTTAAAAAAATTATGTCATTTGTTTATTTAGAAGCCGAGATATAAACAATTTACATTGTTATTGTTTATTCGGTAACTAAAGAATATTTTGATCTAAAAAATTTGTACATTGTCTTCGATATATTAGCAATCAAGCTACAATAGTTTAAGAAGTTTAGGATTAGTAGTTAAAAAAATACCAACAATAACCGTCGACGGGTAGCACTACGTGATTCGAAGCACAGCTCTCAAGCCGCTTCAGCCGATTCTCACCACGTTATTGATCTTTTATTGTATTTCCGTTTGAAATAAGTTAACATATTTATTCATTATACTATTAAAAAAATTATATCAACAAATATGCAAATTTACTACAAAAATAATTATTTTATACTAAAAACAATGCACACTTTTTTAAATGAAGAAGATCAAATTTGGAGGATGTTTGTTATATACGTTATATAAATTATTATTTATATTTTATAAGTTTAATAATTTTTAAATTAAATTGACCAAATCATCAATTTTTGATGGTTTTATTAATTATACTGACATCAACTCATACATGTGTAAGGTGAGTCTAATTATTTTAAATTTTTAAATTCAATAATATAATGTTTAATTATCTAGTCATACAGTTGTTTAATTTTTTGGTCCTTTTTTGTTCTTTTTAATGTGGTGAATTTTTGACTTAATGCGTTCTACTATGTTCAATTTACATTTAGCGATACCGTTTTCTTAATGTCGTTTATGTATTTATTAACTATTCATGTATTTTACTAATTGTGTTTTTTTCTTAATAAATTACAGCTCTTGAAAAAGCCTCACTTTGAAGGGCGAAACGTCAGCAAGCACATCTTTTGAGTTGTTTATTTTCCTACCTCTCTCACTGAAGGGGTCCCAGAAGACCATTTTTATTTTAAATTGAATTTCTTTGAGGAATACTTACCCTAATAAATATTATAATTAAGTAATAAAATCACATTCAACTTTGTCAAATTAATAAATCAATTAAGAAAATGCGAATTAAATGATATTTTATAATAAGCCTATCGCCAACTGTGGGCTATGCTGTTAAGAGCTTTGCTCCAAATTACATTCAAGCTATAGAGGCGAGAACTAATAGTTGGTATTTTTTTGGTAAATATGTACTACTAATCCTAAACTTCTTAAACTATTATAGCTTGATTGCTAATATATCGAAGACAATAATGATCATGTTTTTAGATCACAATATATTCTTTAGTTATATCACAAGTAATAATTGAGTTAATTCTCCTGGTGTTCTCCTTCTATACACACCGTGGGGGTGTGCCTGACCTCAAGTTGTGATAGCTAGATTTCTTGGGCATGCCCCCGGGCCGAACGACGTCTAATAAAAAACACTTTTCTCTACTCATGTGGGTGGAGGAGCTTGGGGGGCGCCTGTTTTTTAAATACAATCACCCATCGAGTGATACCTTAAAATGACAGGCTGACCAAGACGGTTTCAAATATGCATAGACAAAATTTTTTTCAAAAATACCTGGAAGGTGTAGTCAGTAAAAAAAAACGTACCCCAGCAGACGCCTCTGACTTTTCATATTCTTATTTATATGAAAGGATATTTTTTATTATCAGTGCTATATGGTTCTCAATTAAGTCGTCCCTCCGGTCTGCAGACCAGGTTTTAACTTAGTATCGAATAAACTAAGAAATGCCAAAATAGTGTATATTATTTTTACGTGTTCTTTATACACAAGATTTTAATTTACCTTGTTTTAACACGAATCGATTCCCACTTATTCTATTTCATTTACTTCATAATCTTGCTTAATATTTTCAGCTGTTTATAACGAAAACTTATTTTTTTCAAGAAAAGGGACTAAAAATTGCAAAATAATACTATATTCTTAGATTAGATTCGATTAAATTTGTTTTTATTAACAATGTTACATATAACAAAAAATTGAGTTTTGTATACAATAATAATAAGTTACAATAAACTGAAAAAATATTAAATAATCAAGATAAATAGAACTAACGAGTAGCAAAAGTGAACCTAATGATTATAACATTGATTATAAAGTTACTAAAGATGCGCAACGCATATGGGGAAAATGTAACGTACAATTTCACCGATTTGTAGATGGCTCCACCGTCAATTTTCAGCGAAATATTTTAAGTTACTTTCTATAGCGCGTTGAATTAATCTTACCGTTGAACCGCTCCGAGTTTGTGCGTGTGTCTGGAAGTGATTTGTTGTGACAATGGCTAAGTAGGAGTATGTGAATTGCAAAACAATACGAAGAACAACAGAGACAAAAGTTTTTTAAATTCTCAATAAAAGATATACACCGCAACAGCAGTGGCAAAAAATTGGGAACATTGTTATTGCCCTGTATAAATATTTTCGATTTAAGAAATAAGTTAATTTTGTGAAGAACATTTTTTAAGGTCGGATATATAGTATAAACAATAAAGAAAACAATTTGAATTACTAATGGCCAAAAAGATTGCTAATAAATTTTGTATATAAATGTAAATTGCTTAAAGATTTTCAACACGGCTATCTCAGCAGAAAATCCATTCAAACAAGCGATATTTCAATTCACTCATGTGAAATAATGAAGCTAATAATATTAGAGGAAAAAAATAGCAGTTGGGTTGTTATAGACTTATCGAAAGCGTAGGTATGATTCTCTAAATAGATAGTTACTTATTCAGAAGCTTCAATTGTATGGAATGAGAGGAAATGCTATCGACTGGTTTTAACTCTTATCTATCAGACAGACAACAAAAGGTGATAACAAAAAAGAGGAGGAAGGAAAATTCTAAAGTCTGAAGCAAAGATAAGCAAAGATGGGTATCCCCAAGATAGTGTGATTGGTCCAATTTTGTTTTTAATCTTTATTAATGACTTAAACTCAATCATAAGTAACGAATGTAAGGGGATTGTTGTTGCCAAGAATATGCCGTGGGATTACGCGTTCTAAAATTAATAACTGATGGAATATTGTATTAACGAGTTTATTGCGGTGCGCTCTTTCATCACCACTCTTACGCTGACATGACATGTCTCCTACGTACACTCATGAAATTTAAAACTTGGACACCACAATTTCTGTAAACAAAAGTTTGCACATTGTGAAGCGGGCTTAAGGGTATCATTTACAATTCTAACAGCAGGTAGTCTCAGCAGGGGTTATCTTATAGAAGGAGTGTAGAATGAATCATTACACTAAGCACGTTTTAGAAAATAGGTAATTTACGTTGCTTACTTAATTTTTTTCTTTAAAGAATATATTTGAAGGTATCGCTAATTAAACACCATAGCTCGATTAATTATCGAATCAAAATTTTGTTTAGGAAATGTTTACAAAATAAAATTAGAAATAATTTTGATTTAAAAAACGTCTACAAGCAATAACTTTTAAATTAAATCAAAAAACTAAACATGGTTATTTGGGTTGACTGATTATTACTTATTTTTAAATAAATCTAACCTACTAATTATTGTAAGTTATTAAAAAAAAAACATTAAACTCTCTATTCATAATATTTAGTCCTTACAAAATGTATATTTTATGACGTTTCATTTTTTTCTGTAGTTAATATAAAAAGTGAAAATAAAAACTAAGGCAATTCTTATTGTCAACGTATATATTTAGTTTTTGACAAGAATTTATTACATAATTATAATTAAGATACCAAGTTATAGGATAACAGCAAGTATTCGAGCCCAAACATTTTCGATAATGTTAAATTCTGGGCTTTTTGCTGGCCAGGGTAACAGCTCCAAGTTATTTGCTTGTATCCAATTGCGCACAACCTGCGAAGTATAGAGTTATCATATCCCGATAGTTAATTATCGAATGTTCCAACAAAATATGTGTAAATAGTAAATGGAATCTACTAACGTAACGTTAAGTCGTTAATTATAGTTACATAACTCTCCTTTCATAAGATATAGTTCATATTAATATGCTTATTGTAAAGCTTCGTACACACCTGAACAACAAACCGAGGAACAAACAGAACAACGAACCGAACGGCAATTAGAACAGATTCGCAAGTCCTGATTGTTCCACGAACGGTTTGCGGCGTTCCCGCAACTTGTCGGTTTTTCTCCGACATCAAAGAAAATGCGCGCGAATGCGTTTGCAGGTTTGGACGAATCTAAACAAAACGGCGAACAAACTTATGCGGAGAATTAAATTATTTATTTTGTCCTTCCTTTTGTGGGTTTGTTGTGTTTTAGGTAATATTATAGAGTTGACAGAAGAAAAATGTTTTAAATTAATCAGTGTTTAAGAATGCAAGAAAAAATGATGTCCCTATTAGCATCATTTGGGCGGGAAATTTCAAAAATAAAAAAAGCGAAGTAAATTATAATTTTACTCTTCTTCGTTTTGTTATGTTTGTTGCTCGGTTTGTTGTTCAGGTGTGTACGAAGCTTTACAACTTAAGCAACAATTTTTTGGCGAATAAAGATTAGTTTGTGATGTAATATTAGAAACACAAATTTATATCATATCAAATTTATGACAACTTAAAACCAAGAACGTGTATGTTATTGCTAAGAAATTATTAAGGAAAAAGCGCAATTGCAGTGTAAATATTTATAATTAGATATTTTCGAAAGTTTATAAGTCCTCTATTGTAATCTTAATACTTAAAAGAAAATCCTGTCCATTAGCATTATAAGGAAATGGCTTTTACTTTATGAATAAGTTTCAATAACAATAGAATATCCTTGCTTGTTTAATTTACTTCCTTTGAGTCATATTGCTCTAAGGGTTGTTACATTGGTCATTAGAAGTATGTAATAAATAAACAATTACCTACTGTTTGAGAAGGGGTAGTGTGAACCAATAAATAAAGTAAGAAATGTAAATTCCATTTTAGTTTAAAATTTCAAGTGTTGTGAAAATGCCACCTCATCTCGGTGCTGATTTGTTTCGGAATTAGCGGCGGGCCGTAGCGTGCGTGAAATTTCACGTATGTTAGATATACCAAAAAGCACCGTAGGGCATTACCGAGTAAAATGGAATCTTGAACACACTTTGGAAAGAGCCATCGGAAGTGGTAGACCTAAAGTATCTACACGTGCTCAAGATCTCGAGTTGTTTCATTACGTAACAGAACAACCATTTGCTACATACTCAGGGCTATAGCAGATACACATTTTCCCGGATGCCGTATAACTGCACAAAAAGATTAAAGGAGATGGGAATAAAGAAGTATAATGCTGCTGCGAAAGAAGTTCTCAGTGACGAAAATATGAGACGTCGTCTGGAATTTGCAAGGCGATATGTGAACGAACCTTTGGAATTTTGGAATCGAGTGATTTTAGCGACGAAAAAACGTTCAATAGCCGCAACGATGGACCACTAAAAGTTTTTAGAATGGAAGGAACTCGTTACGAAAATAATCACATATGTCCTAAAAACGAAGTGGTTATTTTTCTGTGAATGTGTGGGGTTGGGTTAGCGCGCGGGGTCCAGGAGTTTGTTGGGCTATCGATGGACGTCTTGATTCTGCTGCGTATTTAGATATTTTGGAAACTATTATGAAACCTTCAGTCGAAGTGTTTTATCCAGACGAAGATTATATTTTCCAACAAGTAAGTATTCTTATTTCACTATACTTTCTCCAAAAATAGTTCGGGATCTGTTGAATTAACATTTTCATAATGTATTTTTGTTGTTAAAGGACAACGCCCTATTCATACTTCGCGGGTTGTGCGCAATTGGATACGAAAATAACTTGGAGCTGTTACCCTGGCCAGCAAAAGCCCAGATTTTAACATTATCGAAAATGTTTGGGCTCGAATACTTGCTGTTATCCGAAGACAACAAGGGCCAAATTTTATACCAGTAAACCGTAATGCACTAATTGCAGCCATTGATACCGCATGGGAAACGATTAATATTAATTATATTGATACCTTGATAGCGTCAATGAGCAGACGCCTCCAAGAATGTATCAATAATAATGGAGGTCACACCCATTATTGATTTCTTATATTTATTTATATAGTAATACCTTTATTTAAAAAAAAGTTTTCATTTAATTTTAAACTATAACTTGGTATCTTAATTATAATTATGTAATAAATTCTTGTCAAAAACTAAATATATACGTTGACAATAAGAATTGCCTTAGTTTTTATTTTCACTTTTATATTAACTACAGAAAAAATGAAACGTCATAAAATATACATTTTGTAAGGACTAAATATTATGAATAGAGAGTTTAATGATTTTTTTAATAACTTACAATAATTAGTAGGTTAGATTTATTTAAAAATAAGTAATAATCAGTCAACCCAAATAACCATGTTTAGTTTTTTGATTTAATTTAAAAGTTATTGCTTGTAGACGTTTTTAAATCAAAATTATTTCTAATTTTATTTTGTAAACATTTCCTAAACAAAATTTTGATTCGATAATTAATCGAGCTATGGTGTTTAATTAGCGATACCTTCAAATATATTCTTTAAAGAAAAAAATAAGTAAGCAACGTAAATTACCTATTTTCTAAAACGTGCTTAGTGTAATGATTCATTCTACAGTCCTTCTATAAGATAACCCCTGCTGAGACTACCTGCTGTTAGAATTGTAAATGATACCCTTAAGCCCGCTTCACAATGTGCAAACTTTTGTTTACAGAAATTGTGGTGTCCAAGTTTTAAATTTCATGAGTGTAAATGCCCACATCTACCCTAGCCTAAAGCATGTTTTACACGAAAATGAATATCTTACATGCTTTGCAGACGACACAAACTTATTGACAGGAAATAAAAACATAAATGAATTAAAAAAAAATTGCAATGAATTATGTCTAAAAGCAATAAATTGATTTGAGTCTAATCAACTAAAAATAAACGAAAATAAAACAAATTTACTACTATTTTGTAAGAATAATAAAATTAAGAAAGAACTACATAAATTTACAATAGATGGTAAAACAAATAGAAACTGTAAATAAAACCAAATTTTTAGGAATATCTATTGATCAAACTTTAAATTTTAAAATACGATTAAATAAATAAATAAATCTTTAAATTGGAACAATCATATTAAACAGTTAAAACAAACTAAACCAGACTGCGTATGGAATTAGATTACTAAAAATATGTAGATACAGAGACGATTAAAATAGTATATCATTCAAATGTTGAATCTTTAATGAGATACGGGATTATATTCTGGGGGGTTAGTTTTAACTACTGATTTTCATATTTAAAATTCAAAAAAACGAGTTGTAAGATTATAATGTCCTACCTTACGCACAAGGAAACTTGTAGAGGAAATTGAAACAAAAACGAATGTTGACACTTATGGTCTATATATACATGAATGTTTATTTTCAGAAACAAACATACAATTTCTGAAAAATGTAAATATAAGAACTTTACAAATAAATTATCCAGTTCACAGGCTAAGTGCAACAAAAACATCCACTATATGCTTCGGTAAAGTTATATAATAACTTGCCACATGAAATAAAAAAAAATAAAATATATCATTTAAAAATAAAACAAAGAATCTCTAATAGAATTGGAACCATATATTGTATAAATGACTATTTATTAATGTGGAAGTGACATTTAAAATGTATGTTTTTCTTTTTAAATGTGTAGATATGTGACGTATATTCATTTAATGTGTTGCTGTTTGTATAAAACTAAAACTTAATTGAAAATAAATTACTATTATTATTATTATTTTTGTTTTTACAACGCCATAAAATATAAAATATGCAGTTTTATTCATTATAAAAACATTCAACTTATGCATTCAACATTAACATGAAAAATCACATAGCAATTTAATTATGGAATAAAATTTGTTCATTTCTAGGCTAATACTTTTTTTTATTTGTCATCGAATGTAACAGGAAACAAAAATGTCGATTACTCATCGTGATAGTTTATTGTTTGTCTAGTACATAAGCCTGTGTATCAGCTAAAACACATATAAAAAATCAACGTGGCAACGTTGTTAAATTTATATTAGTGATGTAGGTGTGTGTCGTGGTCGTGGGGTAGATAATTTGTATTGTAGGGTGTGGAGAAATAAATGTAGCTTTTTTTATCAAAGACGGAGAAATTTATTTTTATTTTAAATTTTAGTCAATACCGAAAATGACTGGAAGATTACCTGCTTGTGTGATAGACGTTGGAACCGGGTAGGTTTAAAATTAACCTCTAATTTTTGTTTGATTGTAAACATCTCTTATTGCAGGTACACTAAGTTAGGGTTTGCCGCAAATAAAGAGCCTCAGTTTATTATTCCTTCGGCAATAGCCATAAAAGAAAGTGCTAAAGTGGGTGATCAATCTAGTCGTAGATTAGCAAAAGGTGTGGAAGATCTTGATTTTTTCATTGGCGATGAAGCATTTGATGCTACTGGATATGCTGTTAAGGTATTTAGAACAATTTCTTATATGAGTGAATGGTAATCACATAGGTACATTCTAGTACCCAGTCCGTCATGGCTTGGTTGAAGATTGGGATTTAATGGAGACGATTCTTAGAACAGTGCATTTTAAATATTTTAAGAGCTGAACCTGAAGATCATCATTTCCTTCTTCACGAACCACCTTTAAATACACCCGAAAATCGGGAATACACTGCAGAAATAATGTTTGAATCCTTTAATGTTCCCGGTTTATACATAGCTGTACAAGCAGTATTAGCATTAGCTGCAAGTTGGGCTTCACGTTCAATCGATGATCGTACTTTAACAGGCATCGTTGTAGATAGTGGCGATGGCGTTACTCACGTAATTCCTGTGGTTAGTATCTCGCACAATTTGTTTTAAAACCTTTTATTTTATGTCACATTTTCTAGGCGGAGGGATACGTCATCGGAAGCTGTATTAAACACATTCCAATTGCGGGTCGTAACATTACATACTTCATTCAATCATTGTTGCGTGAACGTGAAATAGGCATACCTCCTGAGCAATCTTTAGAAACTGCTAAAGCAATAAAAGAACGCAATTGTTACATATGCCCAGATATTGCGAAAGAATTTGCAAAGTACGATGCAGACCCTAATAAGTGGATTAAAAATACGAAGGTATTAATTCGGTTACAAAGCAACCATTTACCGTTGATGTCGGATATGAGCGATTCTTAGGGCCGGAAATATTTTTCCATCCCGAATTTTCGAATCCTGATTTCACAACACCTTTGTCTGAAATTGTTGATGATGTTATACAAAATTGTCCTATTGATGTTAGGAGACCGTTGTATAACAACATAGTACTATCAGGAGGTTCAACAATGTTCCGTGACTTTGGAAGAAGGCTACAACGGGATATTAAGCGCACTGTTGATGCTAGGCTCAAACTTAGTGAGAATCTAGGAGGTGGTCGAATTAAACCAAAGCCAATTGATGTACAAGTAATTTCCCATCATATGCAAAGATATGCTGTATGGTTTGGTGGTAGTATGCTCGCTTCCACGGTAAGTTTCAATTTCGATAAAGGAATTATTTAATTTTCTTCTGGTTTTAGCCTGAATTTTATCAAGTGTGTCACACGAAAGCTGCTTATGAGGAGTACGGGCCTAGCATATGTAGGCACAATCCAGTATTCGGCACAATGACATAAATCCTAATTTTTTTTTTACATGTTTTACATTGCAGAAAATTTATTTATAGAGCTTCCTTGATTTGTATTTTGTGTTAAAAAATTGTTTATAGTCATAAAAGCTTATTTTTATTAACACATTTTTTTCTTATCATTTTGAATGGTTCCTTAAATTTGAAAAGATATTCAGTTTCGTAACTGTAAAAATGTTGAAAATGTAAATGATAGTAAAAGTTGTAGAAAATATGTATAATTAGGACAGTTTTTGTTCCAAAATGTTTTTGTTTTATTAATCTCTGTTATTAATATAAGATATTCTGAAACAAGTTACACATGAAAGAAATCCACATCTAAATCAATGGATTTTTGAAATACATAGTATAATTTAAGTTAATTAATTAGTAAAATTTGAATAAACCTAGTTGTGGGTGAGGTTTATATTGATGTCATATTCAGAATTATTACTATGAAATTCAAATTAGTTTAATAATTTCCTTTAAAACTTGAAAATTGACATTTGGTAAAATTGCAATCACATTAACAAACTTTCAATAAAACTTTTAAAAATTGACATTGAACTCAGTTGTATTGGTATACTTTACAAACAGCAATTTCGAGATGAGTCATCTTCAGAAACTAAGAAATTTTTAATAGTTTGACATATACTAATCAAGAAATATTAATAAAGTATCGGAAAATGTTTAAATAAATAAGTTATACGTCTAAAAGTTTTACAAATTACCACAAGAGCAAACTAGTTTATAAATTTATTATTTTTAAACACAATATGGAAAAAAATTGTATATATTTCAATGAAGTATAGTTGATTTTCGGTGTAACCAGAAGTAACTAACAGTGCTTTGTTAACCGAGGGACTAACGCACTTTAGTCCTACTATGTTTTATGTACTCCAGTTCTTATTAGATAAAGAACTTTGAAAAAACATTAATCTACACAAAGATGAATTGTAGTTAAAGAAAATTTTAATTTTTTACAATTGTTTAACGAAACCATACTTATTAAAATGTTAATACAAACCATGGTAGAACATAAAAATTATAAGACATTAAATTATGCTATATTATGTAACAAGGGACTAAAGTACTTTGTTAATCGAATTATCGCCCGAGGAATTAACGTACTTTAGTCCTGTGTTTCATACATTGTGTTATGCACTGTTGTTCTTGCTAGGGATAATTAACAACTTTGAAAAAAATTAAATTGATATAAAAATGAATGGCAGTTACAGAAAATTATAATTTAATATTGCAGTTGTTCAATAAAAACACACTTTTTAAAATGTTAATATAAACCATCAGTTGCTAAAAATAAATTTTATAAAACTTCAAATTAAACACGTTTAAGTGCAGATCCAGTAGTTTCCTCCGAATGTTGCTATGGAAACAGCATCTTTATTTTACTTATATCGCTTGGGATTTTAAAACTATTTTAATTTTCTTAAGATTTAAAATGGTACTTTAATCTTCGAAAGGAAGGACTTAAATTGAAACTTTAGTTCCTGACGCGAATTGCATACATTATTTTTTCTACGACTCCATTATGTTAGATAAAAACACTAATTTTAACACTAATGCTTGACTTTTAGCCACAGGACCATCATTGGATAAGTGCAATAGATAACGGTGTATTTCTATTGGTTCTGGATTTGTATCCTCCTTGGAACATCCCAAGTAACAATGCTTCAAGACATCGTCAAAGAACTCGTCACGTTCGTGATGTGTATCTTTACATTTCAGTAGTTTAGAATCTTCACAGAATTCGTTACTGTGACGCAATAGCTAATTCTCACTTTTTTTAATGTTAAAACCAGTCACGAACTTAATACAGAGATACGTGAAGTTGTCGTCAAGAATTTGAGTGTAGTAGGCATCATCAATATAAGTGACAAAATCACGAATTTACGCCACTTAATCTTGACCATTCTATATGTTACCGGAAATACCTACATCTACGTCATCGCCCCTGGAAGGTATAAGGCCCAGATGATTCTATATTTGCATATGAACTTCCTGAAGTTGCCGATAGGTGGCGATACGTGTTACATTATTATAATATTTTAGTTTTCTGTTATTTTCACACCTAACACTCAATTTAAGATTAATTCAAACAATCTGAATAGTATATCCTAGTAATATTTATACAAACGAAATATTAAAATCTATTTTTAAATTATTGCGTTGTTCCGTCGTGTGGTAACATTATTTCCGGTATTACAGCGCGCAGCCATCTTTGATGAAATAATGTGTTTCTGATGTTACTAAATCGACACAATGTCTTGACGTCACAAAATGAAACTGGATTCTACTTAGAAATGAGTAAGTTGTCCTTTGCTAAAATAATAAGACAGACTGATGCTTATTACACGTATATGATATGGATTAGTAAGTATTAATATGCTCACTTTTCACTATTCATCTTTTTTAGAAAGATCTCCATTTCTATCTTCAAAACTATTGTTGAAGTTATTAAATGATCTATATCATACTTTCACCAACCGTAATTATATCCTGCATTTTGTAAGGAAATATATTTCTTTTTGTTGTCTAAACGGTTGAACAAAAATTAGTACAAATGTGATAAATATATGCTACAAAATAGTAATGCTATAAATTTATTAATGTGGTATAAAACTAAACTAAATTATAATAGACATTTCTGTATCTCAGAGCCAAACTAGGTCAAATCCAATAATATGATTTAGGAAAGGTTTAGAGATCACACTTTATTGTAGCAGAAATTCGACACAAAATGACAACCACAAAACAACCTCTGCAGTTTCGTCAGAGATTAAAATATAGTAAAATAGTGACGGTCGAGTCGTATCGCACCGATACGATATAATAGTATCTCGTCGGTAATGCGTCACGCATAAGCATATCGTTAGCGCTTCACGATTTTTAACGAATTTATCGTTATAGTATACTTGTAGAAAATTAACGATAAAGCGTGGAACAGACCGTTTCGTGATGAACTCATGACGTAAGAATCATTTAACGATAAACTGCAAAGAATCCGTCACGTTTACGTCAAAGTACTCTATTTGTCGTCACGAATGTTACTTGGGATTTGGTAATTACGTAATGTCGCAATTCTATTGGAACTAAATCTATATCGTAATGAATTTCATTAAAGTACAGATTGTAAAACTCTAATAATATCAGTGCTTCTAAAGTCTCCCCCCTATTATCTTTCGAGTGATTATACATAAACAAGTGAAATTTGAAACTGAATATTAAAGGTTGTAAACTTCCCTACTAGTGATGATAGATGACGAAACCGTCAAAGAAGACGTCACAAGGCCATTGTGACCAATAATTTTAAATGGAACCCTATGGCAAGCGATCACTTCTTTCAAAAGGTATCGAAAAAACCTATTCAATGATACTAATTTTTGTTTGTGTTTATGGCAGTTTTGGCAATTGGCTTTAAAATTATTGGTCACAATGGCCTTCTGACGTCATATTTGACGATTTCATGATCTATTATTATCACTAGTAGGGAATTTTGCAACCTTTAATATTCAGTTTCCAAATTTCACTTGTTTATGTATAATCGCTCCAAAGATAAGAAGGGAGAGGGAACTTTTAAGAAGCACTGTATGAATTACAATACAGAAGTAGAAAAAATACGTTTAAGTGTATGCTAGTCGGTGGGCCCGTGACATAAAATGTCGGGAAACTTGTATGTCAGCTTTTTAGATCTTAGGTGCAGATCCGCGACATGAGGCCCATAAAAGTACATCGTTAGATTTGGGCCCATACAATATTGGATGTAATATATTTTTTAATTGTACGTCAGCTTTTTGCAGACAGGTTTCTAAGGTAGGTTTAGTCACCAAAGCCAAAAAGCTGACGTTTTTATCCAAACCCAAACGTTCAGGCTCATACATTGCAATGTGCATTTTGGCAATTGTATCATCAGCTTTTTTTGTAAATTGCTTTTCTCGATGAAATATCATCGAATTTCAAAAAGCTGACGTTTTGGTTGAAGCGGTGAAAAGTTAAAAGGAAAATAAATCCGGAAAATGTTATAATTCGATTTTTTTTAATACTCTGCCCATCAAGTCCCAATTCGATTTAAAAAAGAGAAATTTTACAAGAAGGAAGAAAGTTAGGTAATTAAATGCCATATCAAAAAAAAATTATGATACCATAAGCGTGCTTAGAAAAGATTGGGGTCAATATGAACTTACCGCCCCCTCGCCGTTCGTGCTTGAACTATTTTCACTAAAATTATGCAGAAAGTGTGTCGACTTAAAAGAAACATCTGTACCAAATGGCAAATAAATATCTGGAGTTATTAATAAAAATCAATTTTTTCAAATTTAATTTTGACACCCTGTATTTCGAAAACGACACTCCCAAATTAAAATTGGTATCAGGAAAGTCCAATTATTTTAGCTCAAAAATGTGTAATAATAGCTTGACGTACTAATTTGCAACACCCTGTATAAATAAATATCTATTATTCGTCATATTTTCGATGCACATATTGGTTTTAAACAGTAATGTACAAACTAAATTAGCTCAAATGAAAAAAATAGTATATTAAGTATCAAGAACGGTAAGAGACATTTACCAGTCGACGACAAAAGTTCAATGTAGACGGAGAGACCGGTAAACCCTTAACGTTTATGATGCTTATACTATTTTTTGCACGATCGCGATAAATTACACTTCAATGAAATCAATTTCTAATAAATAAATTTTTAGAGAAATAACGCAATATAATAGTAATTTTTACTTACAGACGTCGCTATAATTACTTACCGACGTCTTAATTACTTACCGAACGTCTTAGGCCTAGCAACCAGTAAACATATCCTACCGTCGTAGGCTTCCAAGTTTAGGCTGCATTTTGCGCACATACTTTATGTAGGTACATACCTTTATGTTCAACACCGCACATTCACTTACTTTCTCTTGAAAACTTTCGGTTCCAATGAAAATGCGCGGATTCATGTTTAATATTACAACTTTTCAATTTTTCCGAAAAATTTTCCACATTCTCCAAAATTTGCCGGTATGTGTAAAAACGACTTAACAATTCTTTAATCCTGAGATTATTGCTTGGCTTTTCCAGACGATTTTCCGGTCAATCATCCCATAAACGTCTGCGCATCTAAACAGTTCACAAAAAATATAAATTATGACATTTTCCGGATTTATTTTTCCTTTTAACTTTTCACCACTTTAACCAAAACGTCAGCTTTTTAAAAATCGTTGATATTTCATCGAGAAAAGCAATTTAGAAAAAAGCTGAGGATACAATTGCCAATGCATATTGGAATGAAAATTGTATAGGCCTGAATGTTTGGGTCTGGATAAAACTTCAGCTTTTTGGCTTTGGTAACTAAACCATACATTAGAAACCTACCCAGCAAACAGACTGTCGACATAATTACGTCATATTTTTGTGACAAAATTACGTCCGAAATCACGTCACAAAGATGTATTAATAACGGCCTAATGTCACATCCCAAAATCTACGTTTCAATAACGTCACGATGTAGATGTTTCATTGACGTCACTTTGTGACGTATAATTGTGAGCCCCTAAAACAAAGACAATCAGGTACAAACAACCAGCCGCCAATCACTTGTAGACGTTTTAATAATTTACTTTTAATATCAATTAAAATGTCTGAGACAGAAAAAAATACACCAGGTTACGCTCCTAACGAATCAAAGTAAATAATAAAACTATAAGAGTTCCTATTAAACACTGCAATTTAAATAAATCGCTTTAAAAATCCCGTTTTTACCAGGCCGGTCATACGGAAAGTAAGGTTGTGTGCACTCTAATCGCTCGAAACGACGTTTGGTGCGTCGCTCATTTACAGGTTATGTCATACAAGCCGTTAGATTTAAAAAACGCGGTAATTCAAATAAGCTCAATTTGAACTAGTAGAAAAACATTAACTGTATCATTTACTGAAAATGTATTTATATATCTATGATTTCAAATTTTCAAATTAATGAGACAATATAACTATCTTGAAATAATTCAAGATAATTTACTTTATTATCTTAAAGAAAGAAATTATTTTTTTACATCAAACACCCTATATTTTAGCAAAAAAGGCATTTTTTGGAACATGTTTATATGAATATTTTTCTTAAAACTGAACAAAATTATCATCTTGAATTATTTCAACGTAATTATGTTACACCCCATATATACACGTACCAAAGCCAAAAATACAACCAAGAACCGACGTATGAACGACGTAAATTTTTACGTTTTGAGGATGTCTTTAAAACAACATCGTAATGATGGCCCAAATTGGTCATGCGACGTCATTAACCAACAATCACCAATATTCGATAAACCAACTGCAACTGATTCACTAAACACTTGTGTGGCATATTTCACCTTTATTTTCTGAAAATTATTCGGAGTAATATGTAAATTAGTTGATTTAGAAGCCAATCGCAGCGGTTTAGATTTGTCTGACATGTAGAAATTTTAATGTCTTTCCAAGATGCTTTTTGTTATTAAAGATTATATCGTATTTATACAAGTTATTTTGCACCGACTTCAATAAATAGGGGACATCGAAGAAATAATAGATTTTCTTGTCGTTTACAAGAAGGTATGGTTTTTCGGTGATACATCTATTTTTTTAATTAGGTTTGGAAAATTTTACTACTACCCTAACATTGGCACCACATTGTAGTTGTAGCTTTTCTATGCAGTTTAATACTGTCGACTTCAATTTGTCACCTTTACATATCGTATTTGTAACAAGAGTTGTTTAAATTTTTTATATATAACTCTAACCATGATCATGTAGCAGTTTGAGCTGGCAAAAATTTAAAACCTACTTTAAAAGTTACATTTTGGAACTCGTAAAATATAATTTTAGTAAAAATTGTTTGTATTCCTCTGTATATCTCCTGCTTCTTAGTGGTTTATTTTTAAGTCCACTTGGGCTGTCACAATTTGTGCTCTGCCTTTGGGAAGTAATCGTTGGGAGATGTTAACTTCAATTGAAGTGCTTTCTTTTCACGTTGCAATTTAAGAATGTTCCTCCGTAATTTTCTTTACCTAAGAGTATTTGAGCATTTATTGCTTCGCCAATATAGCTTGCATCATTTGAATATTGGGTTTCAGAAATTGACACTTGTAATTCATTTAGGAATGGCAAGTGTTCACCATACTCGTTAAGTTTTTAGAGTCGACATTTTTATGCAACAGATCGGACCTTCCAGATTCTGTTAACCATTCAAAATACCTACAACAAAATGTTTGTAATTTACTTAAAATTCTTGATGTAACTTAACTCGCCTGGTTAAATCTCCTTTGGGAAACCTGAAAAACTGATTCTACCATCATATTTAATAAATAAATAAATTCAGGTTATGTATTCGCGGTTATGGGATGGGGGCGCGAATTTTAAACTAATGGCATTGTTTTATTCGAATAATTTTATCGTGTTAGATAATTTTAAGCAGCAAATACGTTAAAGATAATCTCCTGGATATACAAAATTATGTTTCACTCGTTTTTGTTAAACAACTATTTTTTAGATTCTCAAAAAATTTGAATTTGTCAATTATTCACCTAGGTCAACAATAGAATAAATTATTAACCACTAATAGAGAAATTCAACTTCTCAGTTGGCTAGGAGACGCAATAATTGTCCACTTCACAGCTAGTAGTAAAAAATATAATTTCAGATTTTATTTTCACTTGGTTTATTAAATATCTTCATATTATACATGACAATAGACCCGATCAGTGGTGACGTCAAATTAAACCGCTAAAATCAAAATTCGGTACTTGGCAAAATTGTGGTCGAAAAGTGAACCTTAAGTACATGGACTTAAGGGTGATAATAAAATAGGTCAATAAAAAGTGGTTGGTTTTCCAATATACACACATAAATAAGGAAATCGTTTTCATATTCACTAATTCTGAACCTTTATCTTTCATCTAGTATCAATATTACATTTTCAAATAGCATATTTTTATTATAAATTAAAATTAACTTATATACTACAAATACATGCGCAAAAACCAGCTGGCGGGAACAGTAATGTTAGAAATACGCACCGGGTTAACCTTATACTTTGTAATTGCTGTTTTCCTTTGTTGTTCCTGGCGTTACTCTTGTTTCTTTATTAGCTTATTACTCGTTTACTTCATTAGTTTGTTCTTTATAATACGTGATTTATAGTTTAATTTAATAGTACTTCATAGTAATTAGGTTATGGTTAACCCGGTGCGTATTTCTAAAATTACTGTTCCCGCCAGCTGATTTCTGCGCATGTATTTGTAGTATTAAAATTAATTTTAATTTATAATACAAATATGCTATTTGAAAATGTAATATTGATACTAGATGAAAGATAAAGGTTCAGAATTAGTGAATATGACAACGATTTCTTATTTATGCGTATATATTGGAAAACCAACCAACTTCTATTGATCTATTTGAATATAACCCTTAAGTCCTTGTACTTAAGGTTCACTTTTTCGTCCACAATTTTGCAAAGTACCGAATTTTGAATTTAGCGGTTTGTACGTGACGTCACATTAATCGGGTCTATTCAATATTGTTATTTATTAATCATTACAAATTTTATCATAGTAACATCTATGTATTAGCTACCCTAATCTAAACCTTTTTTAGATTACCACTCTGGATGGTTGTCAATACTGATTGTCACTTTCACGATTGTATTGACAGTGAATTTTACGTCGAATGAAAGTGCCGATTGAATTTAATATAATAAGCGTAGAGATAATTGTATTTGCACACTCATTCTAATTAAGCACACAATTAGATTGTAGAAAGTTATGTTATTAACGTTTTTATTGATAACTCTGCGATGTCATCGCGAGTATTACGAAAACTGCAGGGCGATATGATTTGAATGAAGAACTTTCTGATTTAGATCCTGAAAGTGACACCAGTTAGCGGGGGTGCTAGGAGGAAACATTAAACATTAACAGATACGATTTGGTATTTGTATGCATTGAAGCTTACTTAGAATTAATTAAAAAATTCATTTAGCTAAATCAACAATCACTTTCTGAAAGTGAGGTTCAAAGAAGATGACAATGAAACTGAGGTAACAAATGCACACAATGGAAGAGCAATCACGAATCATTTAGACGTAAGAGAAGAAAAAGAAGAAGAAGTCCGGTAAACCTTTCGAACATTCAAAGGAGCAGTGAGGACAATGCAGATGCACGTTATGAGGTTTTGGTAATAGGTTGATGGTTGTATAAAATTGTTTAGGTGGATGAAGTTGAACATTCTGTCGTGAAGTTAATCGATTGTTAGGTGAAAATTATATACCTTATGTCATCACTTAAGACCAGAAAAAAAAACAATGACCAAGTCAAGAAGAGCATATTGAATGTTCAACATAAATATTTAAATCCAAATAATGAATTGAAAAGGATATTTGGTTCAAAAATTATTCAGTCAGAACAGTAAGTATTTTAAAATTTAATTTAATGATTCTATGGGAAAATGAATTTATGTTGATTGTCGCATGATTAAGGGGTGTTCTAAATCTGATTTATATTATCTTTTACAGCCTGTTGATCATTGGGTTTGTCTTTTAAATTTACAGATTTTTGTCTATAAAGTTTGCTGGCGTTAGCAGGGCAGCAAATTAAAGCGAAACTATTTATATTTTTTAACTCCAAGTGAAATATATTATTTTTCTTTCAGTTGTACATTGTTAGTTTTCATGAGTTATTTTCAAGTTTTCGAGATTCTCGGTATGTTATACTGACGTTTTATTCTGGAGAATCAAGTTGGTGCTTTACTGTTACATTCATAATATGTCATAACACCAGGTACCAACCTCTAAATAGTTGGACAACAAAGAACTGTTTAGCTTTCAATGTTTAGGCAGTAAATAGTAGATTATTTTACTAGGAGTTAAACAATATCATTGTTAAGCTTAAAATTACCAAAACAATTATATTTTTTAACTCCAAATGAAATATATTATTTTTCTTTAATTGCTACTTATTTTCAAATTTTCGAGATTCTCGAGTGTTATAGTGACGTTTTATTCTCTCGACGAATTGAAGTTGGTACTTTACTGTTACATTCATAATATGACATAACCGAGGTACCAAGCTCCTAATTAGTTTATCAAAACAAAAGAACTGTTGCTTTTTAATGTTTAGACAGTAAAAAGGGTTTTTAGCGATCTGCCAGTAGTTCAATAATATGTACCGTTTTATTGTCGCTTGAAGAAAAAAGCCTTTTTAGCGTCTGCCAGTAGTTCAATAATGTGCCGTTTTAATGTTTGAAGAAAATAGTAGATTATCTTACTCGGCTAAACGCCTCGCCACAAACTTTTAAGCTCAACAATTATATTTGTGGAAGCTGTATATACTTATAAATATTTCTAAAAGTACGAGCAGGTGGGTGAGTGCCTGAACAGTCAGTTGAAGTTGAAGTTTAAAGAAGTTTGATCTCTGAGAGAGTAAACAGTTTGTTCATGAGTAACAAAAGTAATTGTTGAATAAATAATAAAAAATTATCATTCATTGTGTTGTGTTGCTATATTGTTTTATTGTTGCTAATTAAGCACAGAAACCTAGGTCGGAGCAAAAAGTTTAAGGTGCTTGAGCACAGTTTAAAGTGTAATTTTCGTTGGTGCGTCTCGGTCATTCCGGTGAATAATCTCATTGAACCAGAAACCTTTAGATTTTTAATTTGATGTTAATCCTACGGTGATTCAGCTTAACGAAAGAGTTGAAAATCCTCGCTAGTCATAGTCAATATTGTTTAACTCCAAGTGAAATATATTATTTTTTCTTCAAGCGTTTAGTACTATGGATTTTCATGTGTTATTGCCAAATATTCTCGAGTGTTATAGTAATGTTTTATTCTCGACGAATCAAGTTGGTACTTTACTGTTACATTCATATAGGCATAATTCGAGGTACCAACCTCCTAAATAGTTAATGAAAACAAAGAACTGTTGCTTTTAATGTTTAGACAGTAAAAAGCCTTTTTAGCGTCTGCCAGTAGTTTCAACTAAGAATGCCGTTTTATTGTCGCTTGAAGAAATAAGCCTTTTTAGCGTCTGCCAATGGTTCAATAATGTGCCGTTTTAATGTCGCTTGAAGAAATAGTAGATTATCTTACTCGGCTAAAGCCTCGCCAGCAAACTTTAAGCTCAACAATTATATTTGTGGAGTCTGCAGTATACTTATAAATATTTCTAAAGTACGAGCAGGTTGGCGTGTGCCTGAGACCAGTCAGTTGAAGTTGAAGTTTAAAAAAGTTTGATCTTGAGACGTAAATAATTTGTTCATGAGTAACAAAATAATTGTTGAATAAATAATACCGAAATCTTCATTCTGTGTTGTGTTGCTAAATTGTTTTTATTGTGCTAATTAATGCACAGAAACCTAAGTTGGTGTAAAAATAGTTTAAGGTTAGCTTGAGCACAGTTTAAAGTGTAATTTGCGTTGGTGCTTTTCTTAGTCATTGGGTGAATAATAATCATTGAACCAGAAATTTTTAGATTTTTAATTTGATGTTAATCCTACGGTGGATTCGAAGCTTAACGAAGAGTTGAAAATCCTCGCTAGTCATAACAATATTGTTTAACTCCAATTGAAATATATTATTTTTTCTTCAAGCGTTTATTGCTAGTTTTCATTTGTTATTTTTCAAATATTCTCGAGTGTTATAGTAAATGTTTTATTCTCGACGAATCAAGTTGGTACTTTACTGTTACATTCATGACATAACCGAGGTACCAACCTGTAAATAGTTGTAGAAACAAAAGAACTGTTAACTTTTAATGTTTTAGACAGTAAAAGCCTTTTTAGCGGCGTCTGCCAGTAGTTCAATAATATGCCGTTTTATTGTCGCTTGAAGAAAATAGGCCTTTTTAGCGTCTGCCAGTAGTTCAATAATGTGCCGTTTAATGTCGCTTGAAGAAAATAGTAGATTATCTTACTCGGCTAAACGCTTCGCCAGCAAATTTTTAAGCTCAACAATTATATTTGTGGAAGCTGTATATACTTATAAATATTTCTAAAAGTACGAGCAGGTTGGCGTGTTAGCCTAAGGCAGTCAGTTGAAGTTGAAGTTTAAAAGAAAGTTTGATCTTGAGAGAGTAAAATAATTTGTTCATGAGTAACAAAAGTAATTGTTGAATAAATAATAAAAAATTATCACATTCTGTGTTGTGTTGCTATATTGTTTTATTGTGCTAATTAAGCACTAGGAAACCTAGGTCGGAGCAAAATAGTTTAAGGTGCTTGGGCACAGTTTAAAGTGTAATTTTCGTTGGTGCGTCTCGGTCATTCCGGTGAATAATCTCATTGAACCAGAAACCTTTAGATTTTTAATTTGATGTTAATCCTACGGTGGATTCAGCTTAACGAAGGAGTTGAAAATCCTCGCTAGTCATAACAATATTGTTTAACCCAAGTGAATTATTATTTTTTCTTCAAGCGTTTATTGCTAGTTTTCATGTGTTATTTTCAACATTCTCGAGTGTTATAGTAATGTTTTATTCTCGACGAATCAAGTTGGTACTTTACTGTTACATTCATATGACTGTAACCGAGGTACCAACCTCTAAATAGTTGTGAAAACAAAAGAACTGTTGCTTTTAATGTTTAGACGGTAAAAAAGCCTTTTTAGCGTCTGCCAGTAGTTCAATAATATGCCGTTTTAATGTCGCTTGAAGAAAATGAATTTAATTTAAAAATGAAAGAAAAGAAATAATATGCTTTATTTAAAGCCTAATAAGTTACAATAATAATCGATAAAGCTTTACCCAAATTTGTGACTATAAATTTTGTAATGATGACATGAACAGTTATCAGTTAGTAAACTGATTAGGGTTTTCGCATTTTATTTAAGGCTGTAATCGCACTAGTAAAACGTTTCTTCCAAATAACCCCTTTAATATTCAACAAATGCTTCTAATTTTTGGGAGTATTCTTAGAATAATATTTCCCATAAGATGAAAAACGGTTTTTTCAAAATTTGCATTATGGCCAAAAATATAATTGAAAAATTGAGAAAATAAAAAAAAGCGGTTCTGCTATATTATTTCTAAAAGTTTAGTTCGAATACTGGTTGAGATATCGTAAAATGCTATGTGATTTTCTTAATTAGCGTCGAAAAATACATATTGATTCACAACTAAAATTTTTTCGAAATTTTCAAACTTATCACGAAAAATGCATAAGGTAGTTGAAATATATTGATTTACTGACGTTTGTAAGATTTTAAAATCTGTTCATAAATACAATAATTTGAAAGATATATTTGGTAAATTGTTATGCTTTTTTGTCAAATTTTAATTGTGGTATGGTACAGCGGGTCCTAAGTCGATCGCGATTATTCATAACTTGACCTCGAAGAAACTGATACTGCAGTAGTTTTGTTTATGTAGTAGAAGCAGAAAGGTATACAAAACATGGTGCTTATTAATCACGATACGTTTTATTTTACTTATCGATTTATTAATGGATATTTGTAAATATTTATTTTTGATTCACAACAACTAAATACTAGATCGATTTGCTTTATTTAAGGCTAAATCAATGTAAATTGAGTAAATTTACAATTTTTCACTAGTAAATGTTCCTAAATGGTATTTGAATGTGCGCTAACGTTTCATTACAGGGCGATTCATTACTATTTGGAATAAATTCTAATACTAGAATCCCGACATCAAATTATGAAGATATAACCCAAAACACCTAGATAAAATGTCGCTCATTACTAAGTTACATGGTGTTTTGTTTAAAAATTAGAATTTATGCTCAGTAATTTAAAACGCTATCGTCTGTATACTATTGGCGCGGAGTAATAAATCATAATTGCTTGAAAAATAATTCTACGGTTAGAAGTAAAAACCAATAGAATTCTAACCAGAATACGATCATTGTTGCCGCTCTTGCAGCATATCGACCCATCTAGGTCTGAGAACAATGATTAATCTGTGTAAACACTTTGCCATCAGCCCAGGTACTGACGAAACGAGAATCATATGTGGATGTTATACCAAGATACAAAAAATAATGGTATATAATACGTAAGAAGTAAAATTTGTAATGCTGATCTACTATACAAATAAAATAAATAAATATATAACCACATAATAATTCCACTATCCAAGGTAGATTTTATTATTATAATATATTTACCTACTAAAATATGATTTTCCAAACGTTATCAGGTACCTTCGCCACTGCAATACGGGAATTCGATAATTCTGACAGGTTTGTTACTCCCGCGCCAATAGTATACTGAGTATAATTGACGTATCCATTTCATATTTGGCAGGAAGTGTAGACACTGTACACCCTTCTAAATTACGTTAAACAAACATTTCTGTCTAATACCAGAGGCGTGACGATTGGGATAAGTAACGATTAATCAATTCAATTTATTTGTCATATAATACATTAACAAATGATTCGACTTTTTTTACAAATTTACAATTCTTATAATAACAAAACAAACCGAAAAACAACAACAAAAATAACTCTCCCTAATTCTTTTCTTCACTCTATTCTCATTATTTCCCTTTCTCTTTCTTTTATCCATTTTCTTTTTTCCATCACATTCTTCATCCATTCAATACCCTCCCTTTCTCTCCCAGCAACACTCTTCTCCCTCTTTCCTCCGCTCTTATTTCACTGCACTCTTTCAAATGTTCTATATTTTCCCACCCATCCCTACACATTCTACACCTCCTATCTTCGTCCTTCCACCAGTACTTGTTTTCATTTTCCTCATTCCCAACTCTGAATCTTGCGATTAACCTTTTATCTATCAATCCCATTCTTTCTGTTATGTACTTTGGTTTTCCTTCTGCTATTAACTGTTCATACTTTGCGTTATATTTCCCTTCTCTAATTTTTGCTCTTCTTTCCTGTACCTGTGTATCCATATCTCTCCGTACTATTTCTTCTTCCATACTTCTTCCTCCATCTCTTATCTTCTTTATTTCCTCTCTTGCATATCCTCCTCTTTCATAATATCTTTTTCTCCCATCTTCACCGAATTTTATTGTTTGCGCCTCTATCTCCTTCCAACACTCATACAATATCTTATTTTCTCTCTTGCTTTCCATCTTTTCTTCATACCTTATTGCCCTTTTTCCTGTCTGTATCCTTATTTTTTCCAGTTTCAGTTCCTCTTCTACTATATAACCTGGTGTTTCCTTCTCCAATCCTAGTGTCCACTTCCAATACTTTTCTTGTATTTTCTCCAGTTTCTCCCACTCTCTCCATCCCCACACTTCCGCTCCATACATCAACACACTTTTCACTATTCTTTCAAATATCCACTTTCTTTTTTCTAAGTCTTTCCCAAATACTCTTTCTCCTATACCCCATACCTCCCTTATAATTTTATTTCCCTTCTGCTCTAATTCCTTAATCTGTTCATCATCCTTATTATCGTACCTCACCGTATATCCTAGATATTTATACTTGTCCACCATCTCTATTTCTTCCTCTCCCCACTTCCATTCCCATCTCTTTGGTCTACCTTTTTTCTTCTTAAATTCCATAATTTTTGTCTTTTCTACATTTACTTCTAATTTCTTTTTTTTAAATTTTGTTTTTAGTATCTATTCATCACCTTTATCATTCCTTTCATCTCCTCCTCTGTTTTTGCTATGGCCACCATGTCATCTGCGTAGGCTAAAACCCACACTTTTCTTCCTCCCACCACAATTCCTCCTACCTGTTGCCCTTTAATTTCTTCCTCTAAATTTCTCAAATATAAAGAAAATAAACAAGGACTCAGTGGGCATCTCTGTCTTAGTCCTTTTTCTATCCAAACTCTCTTCCCAGCTTTCCCCCTACTCTCGTTCTGCACCTTGTTTCTGTATATATTTCTTTTATCGCGTCTATTAAATCCTCATTTATACCAGCCTCTTCCATGTTTTTCCACAATAATTCCATTTTCTACCTTATCAAAGGCTGACCTTAAATCTACAAATATTGCCAACATTTTTCCTCTTTTTTCTTCTTTTTTCCCTTCCCTTTTTTAAAACTTTTATAAAAAAAAAAAATTTTCTCTCTCTTCGTTTTTTAACTAAACATAAAAAAAATTCCCGCTTCCTTATTTTTCTCTTTTATTGTTGTTTCTGCCCTTTTTTCCTTCTGTCTTCTTCTTCTTATGAACTTCCGAACTTATCCCTTCGTTTCATATTTCCTCAATCTCTCTTTCTAACTTAATTTTGTATTCTTTTTGTGTTTCTCTACATTTTTCTTTGAATTTTATCCTAATTTTTTATATTCTTCAATTTATTTTTTTCCTTTCCTTTTCATTTTTCCCTTTTCAAATTCTCTCTCTTGCTTTCTGCCATCTCCATTCCACCCTTTTCATTTGTTTCCTAATTCTTTGGTTCTTGCTCTATATTTTTCTTTTCTGTTGTTTCTTCCATTTGTTTCCAATATCATATTTATCTCCTCCTCTATTCCTTCTCCTGAGTATTGTTCCTCTCCATCTTTTCCTTTGTACCTTTCTATGCTTTCTTTTGTCCATCTTTTCCTTTCTCTCCACTCTTCTCCTTTTTTTTCTATATATTCATTCTCCCTGTCCCGTCAAGATCACTTCTAACAGTTGATGGTCCACCCCTCTCTCTCTGGTCTTCCAAACTTTTCTCATTTACAATCACATAGTCTATTACCGACTCTCCTCTTCCTCCAATAAACGTGTATTCTCCATGTCCACCATCCTCCATGTTTCCGTTTTTTACTGTCCAACCTTTTTCCTCGCAAAATTCTATCGTTTTTCTCCCTTGCCATATCCTCTCTATCCTTGCATTGAAGTCACCTTCATTTTTCCCTAGTTTTCCTTTGAAAACATCTCTCTCTTAATGTTTACTTTCATCTTCTTTTTCCTTAGTCGTTTCCATTTCTTTTCCATAAATGGTTATTATTTCATACCTTTCTTCTTTGCTTCTGTTTGTGTTTGATTTTCATTAACCTAACCTGTGCCTCTCTCCCTTTTTCTTTCTTCTATTTTTTCTCACCCCTGTTATTATACCTCTCTTTTCTGTTCTTTCCGCAAACTGTATGTCCCATATGAATTCTTCACGCATCTCCACTTTTCCCAATCTTTCTTCTCCATCCAGGTTTCTAACAGCCTCATCATTTAAAATCCCTAACATATCCAAAATTCCTTTCCTTTGTTTTTATTCCTGCCACATTCAAAAAATATCCGGTTTTTCTTTGTCCCTTTACTCCCTCCCATATTTTAATTTTTTCCTTTTTCCCCCTCCTCTCTCCCCCGTATTTACTTTTTTGCTGTCCACTTTCCCATTTTCCTTTCTTGTCTATTCATCTTCGTTCCTCTCCTTCCACCCATTTTAGGAATCCAACTTTCACATTTTTCCTTCCTTTGTATATTTTTGCCTCGTCCCTTATCTTTGTTTGTATATCTCTTTTGAAAAATATTTTAGTTAGGCTTGAAGTAGTCACTATGGCCATATACTTACGTCTACGCATTTGATCTTTGCAGACCACAAGTCATGTCTAGAAATTCAGGATTGTATTTAGAAATTTTAATTATAGTAATATAAAATTATTATTCAGCATGTTCAAATTATCGAATAAATTCAGGATTTTCTATTATATGCTTTCAAAGAACAAAATATAGCACTATCGTCTAAAGTTGCACCGTACCCCAGTCAATTGAGCAAATAATATTAAATTTTAGAAAATAATGGTAGGGTGTCGCCTGAGCCATATAATTAATCAATAGTATAAACTACCTTGTAGTTCTGTTTTATACCGAAAATGGTGACGTGACACGGTTTATTAACATTTTAATGCAAAAAACTTTTTTTATTCTTTTTCAGTTGAGTAAAAATGTAATGGTGTAAAAAAAAAAGTTGTAGAGGGTACATATACGAATAAAGTGAGCGCTAACTCGTCTCGATCGGATAATAATTTTCAAGAAAATCGGAAAAAGTGGAATGGTTGCGTTTGTCTTTTAAAAATTAGTAAATCGGTGATTTTTTGATATGTTAGCGTAAATCTTACTCCCACCACTCCATCGCCTTCTTGGTCTCGGTTCCTGTCAGTCATCTTTGCAGCATTTTTCGCGTGTCAAATCGTCATTTTATCGAAAAATGAATTTACGTTTTATTCCTTTCCATTTCACGTTCAAAAATATTGTTTATTTGTGACGATCGGACCACCTCATGAACATTCAACCTCGATTGAAAATATTGCATTAAAAATTCAAATCGCAATTATGCATAAACTAATTGCCCGATAATTTCAGGGTTTGTCATAAGTACGAACAATGGTACCGTCTATTTCTCGACAGATTTACGCTAAATTTTAAAATAATCTAAGGATGTACGGATTTTTATGAGAAAAAATATTTCACTTTTTGGTTTTTCACGGAAAATTATTATCCGTCGAGATAAGTTAGCGCTAATTTGTACTATCATCTACAACTTTTCATTTGACACCATTGACGTTGCTTCATTACTTTTTACTCAACTATTAAAAACAATGAAAAAAGCATTTTTTTGCATTTAAATGTTAATAAACAATATAATGACAATAAAGGTACTTTATACTATTTACAATTACATGGCACAGGCGGTATTCCTACTATTATTTTTGTCAAAAAATGTATCTCTATTTACTGCATTATAGGTGTGATCATAGTTATTACATGTTACACATGAATGTTTATTTCAAATTCAATATAACGGATCTGATCAAGTCTCTTTTTAAGACATGGCGATACGAATTGCGAATGGAATGTCTCGTACTTTCCTCTTTCGCATTTTGATTTCCTCTGAATAATATCTGTATTCTATACCAACGAGGCTACGTGAATCACTTTGTATACGCATGTGCATATTACATATCACCCTTCGAGAAAGGAAAAGTAAGTATGTCTATTTGTCCTCTTTTCGAGCATAACAATTAATAGTCTCGATGGTACAGAAATTTTTAAATAATTTAGTTTAAGTGTTCATGTATTACATACTATCTTTAAAACTCGTCTTTTGCACTGTAGCTTCAAGATTTCCAAACCCTGAATTAAGTACTTATTCGGTTCTATTACTAAGTATAGCTTACACCATCGTCTAAGAGAACACGTTTGCAGTATGACCTCAAATGACTCGTCTTTCAATGTAGTCTTTAAATTTCTGAACCCCGAATTAAATACTGGTTCGAAACTTGCAAAAAAAATAACTCTTTATGCCTGTTATCATCTAAGAGAAAACACGAGATTCAAAATCATGCGTGTGTTATGTATGGCTGCCCTAGAGATCACTATCCCTGTATGTGTGGTAACGAAACCGTGTGCAATAGTGGATTCGTTCGTCTTGAAACATTTGCGAGTTCTAGGAAAACTCACTAAAACCTAATGATGAATTACTACCTACCTAAGTTGGTTATTGTGATGATCATGGTCCGTGAGGATTTTCCCGGAATTATTCAAGCATTAAAATTAATGGATGTAACATGCGTGACCACAGATTAGTATATACAGGGTGACTTTTTCAAACTTACAATCGCTTTATAATTTCTAAACAAAAGTTTGAATAAATACAAAAAAAACGTCAATTTTAATATGGAGGAGACAATTTTTGACCTATTAATGACAGTTGTGAAATCGCTCTCAGCCTCATAGACTATCTTTAAGAATTTTAAATGCGTTGAACAAAATTTCAGTGGCGTTAGCTTAATTTATTATTTTCAATAATTTTTTGAGGTGGATGGAAATCGAATTTTTAAATGAAGATTTTGACCAAGAATTACAAATATGAACCAACAGCGGATTATTTTATTTTTATTGTTAATTATTTGTTAATTAACAATTGTCTTACAATAAATGTTGAAAATGATTCAGTTATTCTAAAGACAATAATATTGAGAACCATGCTCTCTAATTTTTGTCAAATATTCTCAAACGTTTTCAAGTCTTCAATGTATATACTCTGATTGAATTTTTAAAAATAAACTGATTAATCGGTTAATCAAATATAATGAAAAGGTTGTTTCCTTAATGGAAATAAAGTAAATCTTCGTTTAAAAATTGATTTCCATCCACAAAAAAAATATTGAAAATCATTATTGAATTTCCTAAAAATCACGTATTAACAAATGGGGTTATCCCATTTTAAAACTCTTAAGCGTAGTCTCTGAGGCTATGGAGTTGATTTCATAACTGTCATTAACGCGTCAAAATTGCCCGATATTAAAATTGTTTTTGTTTTCTTCAAATTCGTTTTTGTTTGAAATTATAGCGATTGTGGTTATAAAAAATCACCCTATCTTCCTATTGTTTTATTTTTTAGTATCGGTTTGCTGATGATGAGCACTTGCTATCAGAAACACGTGTCGAAGTATATTTTTAGTGCAGTTTTTTGATGTTTTTCTCGTTTGTTATAAATACGTCTTTGTTTTTTGATGTTCTTTGAATAACGCGCTATCATTACTATCAGAACAAAATATGTTTTGAACTTTCAAATTCTCTTTGTCCTTACGCAACGAGGAAGTTAAAACGATGCAACCAATCATAGGTAACAAATTGGTATAGTAATATATTATGTTGAAGGAAAAAATATCGGAAAGTTAATTTCATCTGGAATGTGTTGTTGGATGTCCCTGATTCCAGCGTCACAAAAATCCACCTAGGGACATGCTTCCATATTGAAAAATGTGGCTGCCAGTGCGGGTTTCTATATAATACCGTCATTATCTACCGAACTAATAATGCTAAAATATCATTTTAACACCAAATTGTTCAAAAAGAACTGGGAATAATATATAATCCTATATACAAATTGGTCGAAATATAATATGCTTTTAATACATTTTTCAAGTTTTTCAAATTACAGAAAATCCAAGAATCATAATATGGATAGAAAATCCTAATTACGAACAAATCTCGTTTAGTCTTTGAAAATTTGTCTATTGGGTCGTAAGATATCAAGATTTTGTGTTCACATATATTATTGACTCATTGATTGTAAGTTATTGATATGCTGTAAATCATCCCCTATTCGAATAAAGTAATTAGCTTATTATTAAAGTTCATCTTAAAAGTTACTGCACAAACTAACAGATGAAAACAATAGGGAATTAGTGCATTTAGTTTACAATACTTTTATTCTGTCTGCATTTATAGGAGCAGGTAGAAGACAGTATCAAAGATTGACTTAAGCGTTCACCAAAAATTATGTTATTATAGCTTGAAAAATATCAAGAGTAAGTAATTATATAGATTATTAAGCTTCCATAAATGCGACAATCGTATCGAAACCTGAAAAAATTCTCCTTCTACAATTGAGTGCAATAAGTGACTCAAAAATTGCTTAATCATAAGTTGTTGTTGTTTAGAAGTGCTCCTTCTCCGCAAAGTGTTTCAATTTTCATATACAAAATGCTCTAAGTTACTGTTCTTGCGAAAAATGTTCAACAAGTGGTGATTATTTTGATAAACGCATGTGTTTAATTCAGTAATGTGCGCCTAAAGGAAACCTGATGTAAGTTTCAAAAATAGATTGAATGAAGATTATTAGTTAAAACGTTTGTTCAGTTGGAAGGAACTTCCAATAGGCAGTTTCCCATTTGAACTACTTGCACATGTCTGTTTAGGTGTTGTTTGAGAAAGTTGATCAAATTGTGGACTTATAAGTATTAAGTTTTGACGATCGTTCATTGGTTGTTAGTCTATCAATCTATCAGGAGGTTCAGAAAGGGCAATTTGGCTTCTGCAGCATTCTACAGAATCAATCTAACATTTTTATCAGCAGTTGTTAGGTAAGATCTACCTTGGAAATTCAGGACATCTTTATTTATAATACCTGTTACATAAATTTAGGGAAAAATATTTAATGAGTTTTGTTTTAAACTTAAAAACTTTTATTCAATCAACGTTGGCATAAAAATAATAACAGATAAAAAAAGTGTTAGTTTAACGCGACGGTTCCAAATCTACTCTCTAGTTTTTTCTTGTTCATTTGGTCTTCCCAACCATTATCATAAGCCTTTTTCGGCCCCAGAAGATGTGATGATGCAAGGTCGGGCCAAACATGTACACTCATGAAATTTAAAACTTGGACACCACAATTTCTGTAAACAAAAGTTTGCACATTGTGAAGCGGGCTTAAGGGTATCATTTACAATTCTAACAGCAGGTAGTCTCAGCAGGGGTTATCTTATAGAAGGACTGTAGAATGAATCATTACACTAAGCACGTTTTAGAAAATAGGTAATTTACGTTGCTTACTTAATTTTTTTTTAAAGAATATATTTGAAGGTATCGCTAATTAAACACCATAGCTCGATTAATTATCGAATCAAAATTTTGTTTAGGAAATGTTTACAAAATAAAATTAGAAATAATTTTGATTTAAAAACGTCTACAAGCAATAACTTTTAAATTAAATCAAAAACTAAACATGGTTATTTGGGTTGACTGATTATTACTTATTTTAAAATAAATCTAACCTACTAATTATTGTAAGTTATTAAAAAAACATTAAACTCTCTATTCATAATATTTAGTCCTTACAAAATGTATATTTTTCTGTAGTTAATATAAAAGTGAAAATAAAAACTAAGGCAATTCTTATTGTCAACGTATATATTTAGTTTTTTGACAAGATTTATTTATTACATAATTATAATTAAGATACCAAGTTAAAAAAAAAAACAAAAAACAAAAACCCCAAAAAATCATATGAAAAACTTTTATTATTAATTTTAGGAAAAAAGTTATTCTCTATAAAAAGTTGTGCATGTTCTAAAATCTAAAATACAGTCATCAAATATTAGTACCTTTAAATTTAACAATATTGGAAAATGTTATTAAAAGTTAAGCAGAATTAAAACTACGTTTAAATATGCAATTGCAAAAGTATTTACATTGATAACATTATTATATTTATTGAACATTTTTGAAAAATAAATCAACACCCTATAGAAATAAAATGACTCACAGCATCGTAAGTATATTATAATATTTTAGTCAAATTATCATAAATAATAATAAATAATCACAAGAGATAAATGTTCATTCAAAATAGAAATATTAATAAAAAATAAAATAAACTTAATTTTAATGTAAATGGATGTAATACATATTTGAACGTAGTTTTTATTTCTGATCAACTTTTTTGATAACATTTTCCATTGTAAAAATTTAAAGTACTACTCTTGAGTAAAATTCATATTTTGACAAACCTCGTATACGACTGAAAAAATTGATATTGATGACTGTATTTTAGATTTTAGAACATGCAGAACTTTTTTATTAAGAATAAGTTATTTTAAAATTAAATGAAAATTTTTTTTATAATTCCAAAGGTAGTATACTATATAAATAAATATAAGAAATCAATAATGGGTGTGACCTCCATTATTATTGATACATTCTTGGAGGCGTCTGCTCATTGACGCTATCAAGGTATCAATATAATTAATATTAATCGTTTCCATGCGGTATCAATGGCTGCAATTAGTGCATTACGGTTTACTGGTATAAAATTTGGCCCTTGTTGTCTTCGGATAACAGCAAGTATTCGAGCCCAAACATTTTCGATAATGTTAAAATCTGGGCTTTTGCTGGCCAGGGTAACAGCTCCAAGTTATTTTCTCGTATCCAATTGCGCACAACCCGCGAAGTATGAATAGGGGCGTTGTCCTTTAACAACAAAAATACATTATGAAAATGTTAATTCAACAGATCCCGAACTATTTTTTGGAGAAAGTATAGTGAAATAAAGAATACTTACTTGTTGGAAAATATAATCTTCGTCTGGATAAAACACTTCGACTGAAGGTTTCATAATAGTTTCAAAATATCTAAATACGCAGCAGAATCAAGACGTCCATCGATAGCCCAACAAACTCCTGGACCCCGCGCTAACCCAACCCCACACATTCACAGAAAAATAACCACTTCGTTTTTAGGACATATGTGATTATTTTCGTAACGAGTTCCTTCCATTCTAAAAACTTTTAGTGGTCCATCGTTGCGGCTATTGAACGTTTTTCGTCGCTAAAATCACTCGATTCCAAAATTCCAAAGGTTCGTTCACATATCGCCTTGCAAATTCAGACGACGTCTCATATTTTCGTCACTGAGAACTTCTTTCGCAGCAGCATTATACTTCTTTATTCCCATCTCCTTTAATCTTTTTGTGCAGTTATACGGCATCCGGAAAAATGTGTATCTGCTATAGCCCTGGAGTATGTAGCAAATGGTTGTTCTGTTACGTAATGAAACAACTCGAGATCTTGAGCACGTGTAGATACTTTAGGTCTACCACTTCCGATGGCTCTTTCAAAGTGTGTTCAAGATTCCATTTTACTCGGTAATGCCCTACGGTGCTTTTGGTATATCTAACATACGTGAAATTTCACGCACGCTACGGCCGCCGCTAATTCCGAAACAATCCGCGCTTTCAAATCAGCACCGAGATGAGGTGGCATTTCACAACACTTGAAATTTTAAACTAAAATGGAATTTACATTTCTTACTTTATTTATTGGTTCACACTACCCCTTCTCAAACAGTAGGTAATTGTTTATTTATTACATACTTCTAATGACCAATGTAACAACCCTTAGAGCAATATGACTCAAAGGAAGTAAATTAAACAAGCAAGGATATTCTATTGTTATTGAAACTTATTCATAAAGAAAAAGCCATTTCCTTATAATGCTAATGGACAGGATTTTCTTTTAAGTATTAAGATTACAATACGTAACTT
>JALBCR010003990.1:0-34617 GCA_030710515.1 Abscondita cerata | reverse complement strand
TCAAACCGCACTTCGTTCAGTTACGTATTGTAATAATAGTATATTAAAGAACTAGTTTCAGAATACGCATTTTATAAGACAGAGTCACTAAAATGGCTTCACAGAGCAATTCTTTATACTATTTTTCTATACTAAGTGACATAGAAAGAAGAACACCCAGTAATAATGAATATTTTGTAAATTTTTTTTGGGAATATATTTGTTTATATTAAGATAAAAACGATCAGTTTTTCAGCCATATTGCCCTAGCGGTTGTTTTGTTAACCTCATTCAAAAACACTTACGATTAAGTAGCCCTAAAACAATGAATTAAGCATTTGTAAGTACAGTTGTCATTTAAGCGATTTAAATTGCATTTCAAAGAGCTTCTTTAATTCAATCACAATGCCTCCAGTGCGAAGACGCCATAATTTTCGGCAATTAAGCGAGTTTGATAGGGGTAGAATTGTGGGATTGCGTGAGGCTGGTTTGTCTATGAGAGATATAGCCGCTAGAACGCAACGGAGTTTAAACACTGTGGCAGTCTGTGTTCGGGCATGGAACCAAGAGGGCCGTACACGAAGAGCGAGAGGTACAGACGTCGTCGAAGAACCACAGAACGCGAAGATCGCCGTCTTAGACTATTGGCTTTACGGGACCGCTTCTCTTCTACACGGGCGATTGCGGACCAGTGGTTTGAAGAACATGGAAGACCGATTGGGATGCGAACCGTTTATAGACGGATAAGAACCTTTGGGCTCTTTTCATACCGTCCCCTTTTTGTGCTACCACTGACTCCAGAGCATCGACGTTATCGTCTAGCGTGGTGTAGAGAACGGGCAAATTGGGACCAAGAATGGAATTCAATTGTCTTTAGTGATGAATCCAGATTCTGTTTGGGTATGCATGACGGTCGTGCAAGGGTGAGAAGACGGCGCGGTGAAAGACAAGATCCCCAATTTTCTGTGAATAGGCATGTGCACCACACAGTTGGAGTTATGGTATGGGGAGCTATTGCTATTGGAAGTAGGTCACCTTTGGTCTTCATTAGAGGTAACATGACCGCTGCGCTACATCCAGGAGGTCGTAGACCCCCATATTGTACCTTATGTTCAGACCATCCCCAACAGCACATTCCAACAAGACAACGCACGACCTCATGTTGCTAGGGTTTCTTTGGCTCATTTTGAGGCCAATCAAATTGCTTTGTTGCCTTGGCCACCAAGATCTCCCGATCTTTCGCCCATCGAGCACGTCTGGGATATTATGGGAAGAAGATTACTCAATTTACCTCACCCTGCACAAACTCTAGCGGCTTTGCAGCATCAGTTACAGATAGCATGGGATGAGATACCTCAAGAAGAAATCGATCACCTCATTAGAAGTATGCCCAGACGTGTTAATGAGTGCACAAGACATCGTGGTGGAGCAACACATTATTAAGTTTTTGAAGAAGTTAACAGTTTAATTTTTATCAAATTGTGATCGTTTACTAATCTAATTCGTATACACTAGTATACCAAAATTGTTCAAATAAATTCATTATTACTGGGTGTTCTTCTTTCTATGTCACTTAGTATATTTTGGATTTGATTGATTTTAAATAAAATTTCGCGATTTTTAAATTTAGGGAATTTTGAAGTGTAATTGCTAAGGTGGCAATATTTTCATTAAACTTTGGTTTTTATATGCTAGTTTAAAGTTTAATTAGTACATTTATCATATGTTTCATTTAAAAAAAATGGGCGGAAATAAAAATAAGTAAAAATAAATAAATCTACTGAACATTAATTACGATTTAAATTAATCCACACCGAACATAATGACATCTTGGACGTTATCAGTGTTACCACCGTTCATAATAAAAATTGTTCTATTTCTATAAAAAGAACTCAAATTTCTATAAAAAGAACTTATTTGGGTGCCTTTACAGCTCTGTAAGCGACCCCAAAATAGAAAAAGTAAAAACAAAGAAAAACTTACGTGCTAGAATGATGAGTTTGTGGATGTTATAAAAAACAAAAACATGGAGTAGGTAATACATTCAAACAATCTGTGTAAGAATTAATTTAATATTTTGTATTGAAACTTTTGAAAGAATGTATGTGATAATTGATAATGGGAGTAACGTAAAATAATATATTTTAAATAAAGTAGAGAACTCAGTAACACTCAACAAAATTGGGATCTACATCTGGTCTTTATAATTAAAGATAAGTACCTAATTATTAGGTACGTTAATATTTAGACAGATTAGTGATTAAGTATCATTATAAATTGTTTAATTAAATGCGGTGACTGTTAATAATAAGATTAAAATGAGGAATGAAAAATATGCATTAATTGTCGATAATTTAATAAATGTTTAGTAAGACCGTTATGTGATAGATATTTTGTTGATTAGTCCATTATAGGTGACGCTCAAGTTTTGTGTGTCTGTTTTGTAATTGTTGTTGTTATGGTGTCTGTTGATGTATATAAAATCAAAAATATGGTTTTTTTTTTCTTTATGATGTTGTGCTAAAGCTGTCGTGAAATTGTTGTTGTTATTATTTTTTCTGTTGTTGTTAAGGCAGTCAGTTTTATGGTTAATAATTCTCTTTTTCAGATATTGTTTGGTTTGACCAATGTAGCATCCAGAGTACTTTGTGCAATTGATTTTATACATAAGGAAACGGTTTGTCAATGTCTTGTGTTTTGCATTTTAATCGTGTATAAAACTTATTGTAGATGGTGTTCTGGTTATATAGACTGATTATTGAGTTTTAGTTGAGTTGCTAAGGTTTGGCACATTAATTAATTTTTTGGTAGGAATTAGTTTATTTAATTCAGTTGTTACGTTGTATGTTGTTACTGTTGAAAAAGAATTTTATTTATTATAGTGTTTGGGTAATTGTTGTTTTTTTAAAATTTTTGGATTAATTTAAGATTATTAGCTCTATATTCAGGGCTACACAGGTTTGTTATTTTGTTTTTCATATTCTTGATGATATTTATGTTTTGAATCGTTGCGTGTTGTGATAAATAATTAATAGTTCTATTTGATGCAATTTTTGGTGAACCAATCTATTTTAGTTTTTGTGTTGAAACATCTCTAATGAGGTATATATCAAGAATAGGTAGTTTGTTATTGGTTGTTATGGATAAACACAGAGTTAAAAGGTAGTTTATTTTTAACAAATGTTATCAAATCATGCATTGTGGTGTCTGCTAAAATTGGGAATAACGGATTACCCATTGCGGTCCCAAAAATTTGTTTATAAAAAAATTCCTTGACTTACAAATAGCTCGAGTCAATTAAGAACCAAATAATGTTCACAAATTCATTATGGTCTAAAGTGGTAAACGCAGTTATGTGATTCCAAAGTTTGTCCAGAAGGTTAACGATTAATTCTTTAGAGATGTTTGTGAACAATGATTTTTACGTCGTAAGACACTAAGATGTGATTCTATGGAATATTCACTAAGTTAATTTTTGTCAATAAAATCATAAAATTAATTACTCTAAACTCAAATAAAGGAAGTCAAGTTGATTAAAATTTTGTCCATAAATTTGGACAAAGAAAAGTAGGAGCACTAATACAAGATAATACCGGTCTTAACGGATGGCCTTCTTTGTGAATTTTGATGAGACCATATAATTTAGGTGGTAAACCGTTATGCGAAATAAGTGGTTTGTAACAATTGTAATCAATATGTCCATAATCCAGAAGTCGTTTGGTGATACCGTTATTTTTGTTTTGAATCTTGGTTGTCGGGTCAGTTGAGATTATTTCATAAATAGTGTTATCGGTTAAGACTTCTTTTTAATTTTTTCTTATAATCAGTTTTTTAATTAATACCGTTGAGTTTCCCTTGCCAGATTTTAAAATGTACAGTTCAGGATGACCTATGGTAATTTTCGTGTAATTTTGATTAATTTGTTAATGAAAATGTTTTTTTGGTGATTTTTTTTGTACTTATTGTTGTTCGCGTTAACGAATTTAGTGATAATATTTATAATTTTGCATCTGATTCTAATAGCGTCGCGTTCATTATGTTGTGAGATTATAGTTTCGGGCAATCTTTTTATGAGATTAACAATCGGTAATGACTTATTATATTGAAATACAAACTTAGATGTTAGTGATAAAATTGTTTTACATATTCACATATCATTTTTATTAAGTTTTATTTTATTTCTGCAGATTCACGTTTTTGTTTGTTTTTTAAAATTTTTTGTAATATTCTGAAGTTGTTATGGTTGTTATGGTTAACAGTCACCGCATTTAATTAAACAATTTATAATGATCCTTAATCACTAATCTGTCTAAACATTAACGTACCTAATAATTTTCTTATCTTTATTTATAAAGAATTGAGATGTAGATCCCAATTTTGTTGAGTGTTACTGAGTTCTTACTTTTCTCAGAAGGAAGGTTATTTTTTATAGGATTTAAAATCATAAAATTCCTCAATACGGACATTAGATTGACGGCGATGTTAATTCCTTTCGTGGAGGTGAAGTTAAAAAAAACGCTTCAAATATCCAATATGCTAAAGTTTCGCTCCACTGTGTAAACTTTTCAGAGCATTCAATTCATAGAGTGGAGTCACTACTGATTAAAACACACAACAACATATAAATAAAATTACCATATAGAAGTTAATAATTAAAATTGATTACTCGTTTGTTCGTCGAAGGGAGAAAATACTGTGTGTCATCTAATTATTTATTTATATACTTTACATTTTTAATTATTAACTTCTATATGGTAATTTTAATTATATGTTGTTGTGTGTTTTTATCAACAGTGACTTCCACTCTGAATTCAAGTCGCTCTGAAGAAGTTCACGCATTGTGAGCGAAACGTTAGCGTATTGGATATTTGAAGAGTGTTTTTTTTTAACTTCACCTGCACGAAAGGAATTAACATCGCCGTCAATCTAATATCCGTATTGGAGGAATTTTATATTTTGAAATCCTATAAAAAAATAACCTTCCTTCTGAGAAAAGGGTTCAAGCGCTTCGTCATCCTTGGCACACATCATTGATAATTCCTACCGGAAGGATTAAAGAAATACGACTTGTGATTACATTTTTGTTTCGTAATATGTTATTTATTATAGTTTCTCTATTGGTTAGTAAATTTTCACAAAAATTAATCCACGCCAAAATGTTAAATACACTTTTTATGGAAGCCAATTTGCTATACACGTACCTCGGAATTTGTTTAAACATTTTTTATTTATTTAAATAGCAACAAGTCTTATATATTTAATTTATTTTGTAATTTTATTAATAATTTTTTCATTTCCAATCTTTAATTATTATGTTGGACGTCAAAATCATGAGACACATTTTGTGGATGGATTTGTGTTTAACTTTACATGGGTACCAAACTTAAAACCAAATATTTAAAGGTGTATCTAGGGGAACGTGGGGGAATATCGACTGACGGGGAATATCGATCACATTCAAATCTCAGAAATTTGGCACCATAGCACCCCACTACTACATCCTACCAACAGACCAGTTCGTCGTAATAGCATGAATCATGTTTAGTTGAGAGTTAGAGTGGGAACTGAGCGTTCATGTTCTATTGTCTAATTATATACGCTGTGTTGTAATATTTTCGCCATCGTTAATAAGGTAAGTTATTGAATTTATTACAAATAAAATGGATTTTATGACTTGACTGGAATTGGTAGGGGACTGCGTATATTATGTGTTGGATTTAAATCATTCTTTCAACGTTTAAGGTTGGTAATGAATTAAAAGTAGTGATGTGTTGCGGGGTAAAATCAACCAAAGCGGTCGATATTACCCGAAACAAACTAAAGCGGTCGATATTACCCGAAAAAGGAATTATTTTTTTCTTTTCAGATGCCAAGAAAATATATTCGAAGAACTACGCGGAGCTCATGGGATGAAAATTCCTTAAAAGAGCAATTGCTGAAATTACAAAAAAATATTTCTATTAGAGCTGCAGCCAGAATGTTTCAAGTACCCTATACCACTTTACAGGACAGACTTAGAGGGAGATTTGAACAAAAAAATTGTACTGGGTAGAAAACCAATTTTTCCAGTAGAGCAGGAAAAAAATTGCTTCTACAATTTTGTCAATGTCTAAACAGTTTTATGGGTTGACAGCCGAAAGTATCCGTTCTCTGGTATTTCGATTTGCAGAATTAAACAACGTAGTGCACCGTTTCAATAAAGAAAAAGATGTGTGGCAAAGACTGGCTGTATTCTTTTATGGCTCGAAATCCTGAACTTGCATTCCGAAAACCGGAAGCCACGAGTATTAATAGAGTAACTGGATTTAATAAAATAGAAATTGACATATTTTTAATAATTTGGAATCATTCTACAATATCCACAAATTTGAAAGTCATAGAATATATAATGTTGACGAAACTGGCGTCACGAATGTCCACAATCCAGGTCGCATAGTGGCAAAGAAAGGAGAGAAACAGGTGGGAGCTATTACTAGTGGAGAAAGAGGCCAAACGACAACTATTGTTTGCTGTCTAAACGCATCCGGTCAATATATCCCTCCAATGTTCATTTTAAAAGAAAGAGGATGAAGGAAGGGCTAGATAGAAATGGACCGATTGGAGCCTTATATAGGTGTTCAGAATCAGGGTGGATCACCGAAGAGCTGTTCACAGAATGGTTGAAGCATTTTGCAAGATTTTCTCATCCCACTCCAGACAAACCTGTTCTTTTACTCCTTGATAATCACTCGACACACTGTAGTTTATCTTCCTACAATTTTGTAAATCTTCAGGGATAATCATGCTATCTATTCCACCCCACACGTCGCATCGTATCCAGCCATTAGATGTTACATTCTATAAGCCACTGAAAACTGCATATCATCAAGAATGCGACAAATACATAAGAACAAAAATTATGAGAAGATCAACCAAACAGACATAGCTGAACTTTTTGCGAATGCTTACAATAGGGCAGCGACTATTGAAAAAGGAGTAAACGGGTTTAAAGTGACAGGAATATGTCCTGTTAATAGACATATCTTTAGCGAGGAAGAGTATGCACCCATAGGAGAGAAGACCGATGAAAGAGAAAATAATGATCATCCTATAGAGCACCGAACACCTTCGCCTTCGGAATCTAATGCTACAGTTTTACAGAAGTTAAATAGTAAGTCCTCCCCCAGTACACTTGGTCGAACTTCTTCACCCAAACCAGGACCTAGTGGATTGGGTTCCAAAAACTGAAGCCTTCTCTTCACTTTGATTCCGAATCATCAAACTCTAGCCTTAGCCTGGAAGAAATTTTTGAGGACAACTTAACCGATGATGAAGATAAAACCATAAAAGTGATTGAAAAACTATTAATGTGTCATTTAAAGACCTATGTCCCAGGCCAGTCTTGCAACCAAAACCTCAAATAGAAAAAGCAACATTCTGCATTGTTAACTGCTACACCATTAAAAGAGGAATTGGAGAAAAAGAAGAAAAAAAAAAACAAAAAACTAAATCACGAAAAATTGAAGAATGCAAAAAGAATATCAATACTACTGCTAAACTGAAAAATAAAAAGACACCAGTTAACGTTACAGAAAGAGAAAATAAGAAACACGATATTTGCTCTGTTTGTCAAGAATTTGGATCTAATAACGAGATTTGGTGGCGATGTCGTTCATGCGGTTCATGGGCCCATTCTAAATGTACTGGTGCAGGCAAAGCATCCGAATATATGTGTGAAGACTGTGTCTAATGTTACCTACTTTCTTTTTAATAAAAAGTTGTAAAGAAGATTAGCATTTTCTTTTTAATAACATCGGTCGATTTTGCCCTATTGATCGGTATTACCCCACGGATCAGTCGATTTTACCCTCTTGATCGATTTTACCCAATTTTTTCGGTAATTTTTAAAACTTCAATTTAAAATATATTTTTTCATTTTTATCAACTTTTTATTATCACACTAAGAACTGGATATACTAACAAGCATCTACACAAATATGTAAATTTTTTAACGATGCCTGAGCCTACAATCAGCAAAAGTTCTTAAGTAGTCGATATTCCCCACGTTCCCTACATTACATCCCGATAAACTTTTAATAAGGGAATTCGGTGAATAACCTTGTATATTAAGAGTGACAAGTATTGAAATGAAAGCACTGTACAGGATGGTCTAATGAAAACGTAACAGAAGAGTTTGTGGCTAATTGGATTTTTTGCAGAAAAATCCAAAAAACCAGTATAAGTTTTGCTATTACATTGTTTCACCCCTTCGCGTTGTGAAAACAATCATTAAAATCTTAATAGGGATGATAGGGCAAGTGATACGTCATGTGAAAACTCTTGCTTTTTTATTTTAGTGCAGTAAATTTTTTTGAAAATTTATATACATAATTTTGTAATAATTGCGTTTTAATTGCGCAAACACTAAGAGAAGAAAATTAAGGCATATGGAACTTACAAATGTACCAATGTCGTCGATATTGAAACAGTTTGGAAGCGGCACATTTTAGCACTGCCGTTGTAGTAGCGCTATAGATACCACTATTATACAAATGCCTCTTGTAAAAATTTACTAGTTTCCTACATTACAACATAGAACAAAATGCAATACATATTGAATTCAATTAATTACAAGTCAACACCTTCTAAAATTGTAGAAACGATATAATAAATTGTTTTAAATGTTACGGTGATTTATAATTACAGCACCACTATCTGTAAGGTACATTTCTTTGTGGTAGAGCTAAGCAATGAAAAAATTACTCTCAACGTTTCTAATTAGGAGGTGATTGGCGGCTATCAGTTTTTAACATTAAAAGTGATTTACCCAATAGTTGAGTAGGTTGAACTTATGACACTTTTTTTAATTTAATCAACGTCATCCAGAAAAGGACACCTACAGAAAGTATGTTTTGGAATTAGTAGTCGAATTCCAGCGAACTGGATTGGTAGTCAACAAGAAGAAAAACGTAGAACGTCCAGTTAGAAATGAAGCAATTAAAGAGGCACATTTGGGTCAATTACTGTTAATACGATGCAAGTACAAGACAAATAGCTGCTTAATTTGGCTTGTCGCGAACCAGCGTACTAGGAATTCTAAAAAGCACAAATTTTTCCCTTATAAAATAATATTAGTACAAGAACTGAAAGAAGATGATTTCGATCGCCGTTTATAATTTTGTGAAATAATGAGCGAACAAATAAACGCAAATCCAAATTATCTTTTCAACATCTGCTTCTTCGATGAGTGTTTTTTTAAATTGCGTTAAACCCTAACTTACTATTTCAAGAAGTGCACACTCAAACTCTGCAAAAATTAAATGTTTGGTCTAGAATTTTTGGTGATCGTATTGTTGGACCTTTTTTCCTATACAAGAAAGTTTGACTGGAGAGGTGTATTTAGATCTGCTAGTGAACCACATTGTTCCAATGTTAACCGAAATTTTGGAAAATAATCTAGAATACTTAAAAACTAGTTGCTCAAGCAGTTCGAAAATATCTTGAGCAAAGATTTCCAGACCGTTGCATTTGGAGAATGGAATCCACGATCACCAGATTTGACTCCCATTACATTTTTTTGTGTGACCACTTAAAAAGCAAAATTTATTCCAATACACCGATTTTTTTGTAAGAATTACGTGAACGAATTTTAAATAAATGTGGTTCATTACTCCAGAGGTGTACAAATTGTACGGCTACCCCGATAGTGTTTAACACGAGCCGCCAATGTTCACGTGCATGACATTTCCATTTCCCAACTGTGTCATTGTCAAAACGAAACGCATTGCATGTAGCAAAGCAAAAGCGCCGTAAGTACAAAGATTGAACTCATTATTGTCTCGCTTGAAGATAAAAGAGTATACAGGGTCTTGCATTATTACGTCGTTCTTTCCTAGTGGCTAGCCCTTTGAAGATAGGAAAACAAAGTTTAAACTAAACATACTTAGTTTAAGGAGATCTACTTTGTAAAATTATTTTTAACGATACATAGTGTTCCGTTTTTATGAGATGGCAAAAAACATGTTTTTTATAATGGAACACCCTGTATCTTTTAAGGTGTTCTGGCGTAGTTTCTTACTCTCTACATTGTGTTTTAATTATTTTTTGATTCGCTGTCAGTGTTGCCAACTTATTACTGTTTTTCTGACAAAAAAACCATAAACTGGCTTTACTTTAAAAAATCATAGCGACTTTGTTTTGAAAATTTAATAAACGAATTTTAACAGCGACGTTGGACCAGATTAAGACTAAGATTTTAATAGTTAGAAATTTAAATTTTCTGTTACAGGGTGTTTGCAAAAATACATGCCAATTTTTCAAAATACAAAGAACTAAAAGTCATTTTGTTCAAATGAAATAAACCTTGTTTTATTTTGCTATAAGATAGCATTTTTTTCTTTTTTAGTTTTTTACTAAAGGTATCTAAATCCCATAGTTTTGTAGATATTTAATAGTTAAAAAAAAACAATTTAATTATTATTTTTATATCCCCAAGCAAGCAATGGCGATGATTTAGTGTCACTTTGGAGTTTAGATAACTTAAGGATTTTTTTTATCAATTATTTATTCCAACAAAATAATTGAATACATTAAAAACTGTAAAAAACATAATTGGAGAAATGGCTACAACAAGTTTTCCAAATGTCTTTCATTTTCATTGAAGCACCAACTGATTTGCGTCTGAAAAGACCTTTCCAGTCTTGCAAACGAGTCCATCTGAGTTGGCTTTTTTAAGAAATTTGCCAAAAGAAATTAGAACTGGAAATAATTTAAATATGTTTAATAAGAAAATTAAGAAACATCTTAGTGAAGCACATGTTAGATAAAATGATAACGAGCTATAATACATATATGTAAATGTAAATAATTGTATTTCAATAGCATATGCTAAATAAAAATAAAGTTTCATTTCATTTCACTATTTTTTGCTGCATATTTTTTGGTGTTGTTGTCAGATAAAGTAATCTAGCCCGTTACCTGGTGGGTCTATTCCTGCCAATCCAGTGATTCGAAAGATTTCATCGAGATATGTTCTTGGAAAGAATTTGAAGGGGCGATATTTTTTGGATGCCGGCGTGTGGCATCATTCTACTAGTAGGTATGCAATTTATTTTCCACTAATGGCCTTCATCGGTGTAAAAATATAATACAATAGGTGTCGCAAAACTTATTGTAATTAAAAATTTTTTTTTTAATTATTAAATATCTCAAAAACTACTGAGTTTACGCATAGGACATTTTCAGTAAAAATCAAAGAGAAGAAAAAATGAGCAAAATAAAACAAATATCACTTCATTTGAAAAATGAGTTATGACCTTTGAGTTTTAAGAAATTTGCATTTTTTTAGAACACACTGTAGCACAGAATCTAAATTTCTAACTATTAAAATATTCACCTTCATTGGGTCTAGCATCGGGGCTAAAATTAGTTTATTAAATTTTCAAAACAAGGTCGCTATGATTTTTTTAAGTGAAGCCTGTTTACGGAAAATTATAATTGGCAACACTGGTAGCAAATCAAAAAATAATTAAATGGCTATGTAGAGGTTGAGAAACTACCCTAGAACACGAAAGATACAGGGTGTTCTATTAAAAACATATTTTTTGGCATCTCGTAAAAATGGGACACCCTGTTTCGTTAAAAATAATTTTACAAAGTGATCTTTTTAAACTAATTATGTTTAGTATAAACTTTTTTTACTTATCTCCAATGGGCTAGCCGCTAGGAAAGAACGACGTACTAATGCAGGACCCTGTGTATCATTCAGAGTAGAAGGTTTTTTGTGCTTCGCCCAGTTGCCGGCCTCTTAATAATATAATCTACTATTTTAATCAAAAATTGACAAGCAAAAGTTTATTTTATGCATTGCTTATTTCTACATTTTTATTTTCCTATTTTAGTGTTTGCGTAGTTAGAACTTCAAAATTTTTGTAATTATGAATAAATTTTCAAAAAAATTGCGACGCTGAAATTAGGGAAGCACGAGCTTGAGGTATCACTTGTCCTATCATCCCTATTAAGTTAGCCACAAACTCCTCCATTATGTTTTCGTTAGCCTACCCTGTATATTAGATGCGTTTATTTTTTAAAAATTTTTATCAGAAGTAAACAATTTTATGTAACATAGAAGTTAAATATAAATTTTTAATTTTATAAATTATGTTCCTATAACCTATTCTGATCTCTAACCGTCTTGTCAATTTTAAATAAAAATTTTACAAATTGTAGCTATATTAATTCTATTGAGTTGCGCTGTAAAATAAATGGAATAATAATTAAATTTTTTTATATTGACATACACAGTAAACATGATTTGTTTGCTCTACAATTCTGTATTACAATACTTCGCCTCAAACAAACAATGGAGTAATTCAATTAATTAACTACAAACATGTAAAGACTATCACAAATTCTCAAAAAAAAAATTACGTTAACTGTAGTTCTTTTCTCAATTTTGAAAATTAGTTTACCAAGACCCTTGGTCATAATATCAGCCAATTGGTTACTTGTTGACACGCATGAAATTTTAATTTTATTTTCATGTATTAACTCACGAATGAAATTAAATTTCACATCAATATGTTTCATACGACCGTGTTCTTTTTGGATCATAAGCAATTTGAATACATGATTGGTGGTCTTCTAGTAATTTAGTTGGATAATTTATATTTACATCTAATTCTTGAAGAATTGCTTCGCACGAAGCTTTACATAACGCAATAAATTCTGCTTCAATTGATGATAATGAAATCGTTGATTGTTTTCTTCTTGACCATGACACAACTGAATTATACACTTTAAATATTTGACCAGAGATAGACTTCCTATCATTTATGTCATTAGCCCAATCAGATCATCCACGAAATATTTTATCAATCATTCCATAATTTTTTTTTTTTTTTTTTTTTTTTTTTTTTTTTTTTTTTTTTTTTTTTTTTTTTTTTTTTTTTTTTTTTTTTTTTTTTTTTTTTTTTTTTTTTTTTTTTTTTTTTTTTTTTTTTTTTTTTTTTTTTTTTTTTTTTTTTTTTTTTTTTTTTTTTTTTTTTTTTTTTTTTTTTTTTTTTTTTTTAAATATTTTTGACTCCTGATTATTGTTGACATATATACAATAATCGAATTGTGAACGTCTGAATTCAATTTTAATCATACATATATTAAATCTTTCATTCCACATTCTTGACGACTGCTTGAGACCGTATAAAGATTTATTCAGTCTACAAACTAAATTTACCATTTATGTAAACCTTCTGGTTGTTTCAATATAAATTTCCTCTGATCAGATAATCCATTTAGAAAACTGTTTTTACTGTCCCATTTGATGCATTAATTAACTTGTTCGCATTTGCTACAGCCATTAAGGATTTTAAGGATTTGAAAATCCTTTTGCTACTAGTCTTGCTTTGTATTCAGTTGGATTTCCTTTTTCATCCATTTTACGTTTAAAACCCACTTGTTATCAATCGTTTTCCTGCCCTCAGGAAGTTCAGTTAAAGTCCAAGTTTTATTTTTTAACAATGAGTTCATTTCCTTTTCAACTGCTTCCATCCATTGTTTTGAACCGCATTTATTTTTGATGTCGTTGTAATATAATGGTACATCATTTACAAAATCTTCCGCGTTCAAAACCATTCCTGCATATTCATAAATGTTATCACCATAAAAATAAGGTCTCTTCCTATTACGATTATTTCGTTTTAAATCAGCTGCTTCGCCTAAATCCAATTCGTCTGATGTGCTCACAAGATTGTCCTTCTTTTCCTCAATTATATAATTATTAGAATTTGTGGCAATTTCCTCAACTGTTTCTATGTCATTTCTTTCATCCTTCAACTGATCTTCACAGAATATAACATCACGAGCTCTAATAATGTTTCCATTTCTTGCATCCCAGAGTCTATACCCATTTAGTGCGTAGCCAACCATAACATTTTTAACGATTTAGGATCAATTTTGTTGCGCTTTTCTTTTGGTACATGCATATAGGCTGCACAACCAAATATACGCAAGTTTTGCACATCAGGTTTAATGCCATACCATAACTCTGCTGGTGTTTTGTTTTCATTCTTGCCTTTTAATGCTCTTGTTGGGCTTCGGTTCGTCAAATATGCAGCATATAATATAGCTTCTCCCCCATAATTTATTTGTTAATTGGGTTTCATAAATCATCGTTCGAGCTTTTCCACCAACGTTCTATTCATCCGTTCGGCAACGCCATTCTGCATGTATGCTATTGTATATTCTACAACAATACCACAATTATCGCAGAAATTTTTAAACTCATTTGACAGTATTCATTTCCATTATCGCAACGAAATCTTTCAATTTGTACGTTGAATCGAGTATGAACCATTTTGTAAAACTTCTTAAACGTTTCTAAAATATTTGATTTATGTTCTAATATATACACAGTTACAAAATGTGTAAAATCATCAATAAAAGTAACAAAGTATTTACCACCGTTCCATGCTGTTTCTTTAAATCGTCCACAAATGTCAATTCCAACTCACGAGTTGAACGAACTTTATTTTCTTTAGAAAATGTTTTCCTAGATTGTTTTCAAAACCCACGATTCCACAAAAACATGTATCTGACTTACTTAAATCAGGCATTTCAGATATCATATTCTTACTTGACAATTGTTTGATATTCGAAGTATTTAAATGACCAAATCTTTTATGCCAAAGTTCAAATTTTATATCGTTGCTTAGTGATGCAATGCTAGCTTGACTCATCTGCTGTACATACATCTTCATTTCATACAATTTCTTGTTACGAATTCCTTCAGCAACAATTTTCTCTTCCTTTAGAATTTGAACCTTTTGCAAAAATTGCGTTCATTTCAGCATCTTCAATTCGACGAATTGAAAACAAATTATGTTTTAAATTTTTACAAGTAAAACATTTTTAACAGAACAGTTTTGAAATTTTCCGTTAATATTTATTTTCCCTTGAATAGTTCCAGATTTAGATGCAATTAATGAAACGCCATCTTTTGCAACTCCTATGATAATGAGGCTTTGACAAATTTCTTAAACTATTAAAGTAATTTTCGTTGTTCACAATGTGTTCTGTCGCACCACTATCTATACACCAATTGATGTATATACCATTACTTGTAGATGTGTTTATAGTTCATTTGCAGCTATAAAACTAACTTCTTCTTTGTCGCTATTGGATGTAGTCGTATTTGCTTTTACATTTGAGTTTTGCTTTTTGTAACTTATTTCTCTTTATTTTGGGACAATTATATTGAAGCATTTCAAATTAAAATTTTCACTATTCATTGCAACACTTTCTGATTCAGCATTATGCAGTAATCTACTTTTTACAAACTCAATAGATAAATTCCTCATATCCATCGTTCCAGTGCAGTAACAACCATTCCGTACGAATCAGGCATTGTCAAAAGCAAATGGCAAATAATATCCATATCATCCATCTTAGCACCTGTTGATTTTAACTCACGACCAATACCATCGAACATCAAAAAATGTTTTTCAATTTCATCATCATCGACATACTTTAAAGTAAGCAATTTCTTCCGCAAATAAAGTTGACTTGCGATGCTTTTTCTTTGAAACGTCGATTTTAACAAATCTAGAATAGCTTTGGATGATTCCTTATCTTTTACATATTCCAAATGTGAGTCAGCAATCCGCCGAATGATAATTGATTTGCATTTCTTGTCGTTAACCAAATGTAATCGTTTTTTGTATCATCTGTCTCTTTAGAAACAAATTTAGTCACATCTTCTTTAATATAATCCAATAAAAGATTTTCGTCCAAAACAACTTCTAGTCGAAAAAGCCAATTGTCAAAATTTCTTCCATCAAACAATGCAACTTTAAATTTCTCTTCCTGATTAATCATTTCAATAAACACCATTTTTTATTTTACTTTATTCAACAACGCGTTACTTTCTTGAATCAGTAACCTCTGGGCCGATAACCTATTAAGTTGCGCGTGTAAAATAAATGGAATAATAATAATTAAATTGTTTAAAGTTGAAAACTGCTTGAAATATTTATTGACTTTTACTACAACTGTTTTTTTCTATTGTAAATTGACATACAATAACAGTAAAATTTTAAACATTGCATTGCATTGCAACTGTCTGTTTTATATTAAAAAATATATATCAAAACTAATCTAATTCCTTTTTTAGAAACACCTTTTGTACATACTTCCAAAATAATTGTATTTTATGCAAAACTCAAATCTAAACAATAGAGATTATTATCTGATAAAATACCGACTCTGGTTTTAAAAATAAGAACCAATTTTAAAAGGTCATTAATGAAAATATTTAAGAATTTTTTTTTGTAAGTTTGTTAATAAGTAAATTAAGATGAAAAAAATTCTCTATACTACACTATCGTAAATGTATTGTTATAAAAATTACTGTCGCTGATTAAATAAATCCCGCGACTTGAAAACAATAATAAGCTTCAGTCGGCTCTACAGTACTTACATTTTTTTTCCGTTTTACGTAAAGTAAGTTGCATACACAGAAATACAAATTACTACATTTTACCTGCCTCGGTGTCGCTAGGAGGTCTTTCAGTAAAAGGATTAGTATGTTTTTATTGCGGTATTGTTTCTTTCAAAAGAATTGCCAACGAAAATCCGATATGAATAGAATATTCTAAATAATATTTCTGTCACCTAAAAGATTTGGTTTTGAAATATCTATTTAAACAAATGCGTAAAGATCCGTACAATTCGTACTTGTTAATTAATTTTGTATTTAAATGGTGTTGTAGTGTGTGTTGTTATTCCCGTGGTATTAATCTTATATCAGTTCCTAAAAAATGTTCGGCTAGAAGACGAAGTAAAACCAAGTTTCTAAAAGAAATGGAGACTAAATCTGTTTAATTAGACAAGAAACTGATCAATAATTTGAAAGAAAATCTGATCTGCCATTTTAATGACGGAAAAACATGTAGAATACCTAATGTTTGTTTTTATTTTTTGAGACTAAAAACATAATGGAGGTACTTTTTTACAAGAAATTTAAAAAAAATATTAAAGCAATAAAAAAGAATCTAACAAAAAAACATGATTACAGATTTAGATTTATTAAAAATGTCTAAACGACGTTTAAGTTAAAATGTCTAGCTTGGTAATTTTCACTCACAACATTAAAACAAAAATCAATTTTTAAATTTTTTTTGACTTCATTAAAAGACAAAAATGACAGATTAAGTTCTGATCAGCATAATAAATTGAATTGACAAGTTCAATTAGCCGAATTTTGCAGTTCACTAAATATTCCTTCCATTACGTCTGAAATGTATACAAAGCATCCAGATCGATTACATACCTACATAGATCAAGTAAACAGTGAACATATACTGTTTGCAGGAAAAGAAGAATATCGATTGGCTATGAAATTCGGTGACGTGGATAACGACGGAATTCTTTTTATTACAGTGATTGTTGATGGAGCATGGGCCAAAAGATTCTACAAAACAAACTGCAACTCCTTGTCAGGTGTAGCACGTATAATAGAAGCCCGAAAAAAAGTGCTGTATGTTGGGATTAAAAACAAATATTGTGCTTTATGTGAAAAGTTCAAAACTAACTTAAACGCGACCACAAACCATAAATGTTTTAAAAATTGAAGTGGAACTTCGACTTCCATGGAAGCGGCGATTATTCTAGATGGATTCAGGTGTTCAATTGACATGCATAGTATTAGATATAAATATTTGATCGGAGACAGTGACAGTAGTGTCTATTAAAGAATAAGAGAAGGAAAACCGTACGGGTCAAGTTACTATGTACAAAAATTGAATGTCGGGATCATATTCTCTGAAACTTTTGCCATCGTGTGGAAGATTTAAGTAAGCGACCAAAAGTATTTACAGCATAAAGACATTTTTAAATAGAAGCTTTATGAGACTTCGCACTGCGATTGTTTGTGCTGCAAAAAGAAAAAAGAAATCCTCCTACTCTATCAGAAAATAGAAAATTTAAAAGAAGACATTATTAATGGGCCAAGACATAAATTTGGAGATCATTCAAAGTGTAAGGAAAACGACTCAATCTATAAATATTTTTGTAGTGGGCCGAAACAAGAAGAACTAAACATCTACGAAAACTTTCGTTTTTTGGTTTGTTTTGACTAGCTACAAAGTGCACGTCTACACGTTGTTAATAGTTCTGGTAGTCTATTATACGACGTGGATAATAATAGCGTTTGAAAATTATAAAGCTAGTCGGCGGGAAGCGAATTAACTTTTGTAAACATGGATCTTACGAATCATGGTGTAAAGCTGCAGCAATTAGTGTAAATATAATTTGTTGAAATTTTTAATTGTATCGCCAGATGGAATGGTTGGTGGTAATTCAATATTCAAAATTAAACGTCCATATGCTGCAAGGGACATGAAAATTAAAGAAGCAATTGAAAAGAAAGTAATCACTTACTGTGATATGTTACAAGAATCAGAAGGTGTCAAAATAAATTTGAAGTCGAATCATAACTATATGTACCGGGTGGCCAACAAAGAATGGACGCCGGCTATATCTCGGAATTATAAATCTGACAATATTGAAAAAATATTTAATAAGTAAATCGACTACGTGAAATCGCGGGAAATTATTTTCAAGTTTGTAAGATGGCCGCTAGAGGGCGAAACTGTTATGGCCGATCATAAAATTGGCTCTTTCTCCAAAAATATGCAAATATAAATATATTTTAAATATTGCCGTAGTAAAGACTGCAAAATTTCAGATTTTTTTTGTTTAAGGTATTTTACTCTGTCTTAGAAAATGTAGTGGTGGGAACGTCAAACATGTTTTTATTTAAATGCAAATAACTCCGGTATAAGTTAACGGAATTGAACAAACTAGGTATCGTTTAAAAGAGCTCTTCTTACTTAATAATATGCTGTATAAAGATAGTCCGAATAAATTTTGACGTGATAGCTAGAGGGCGCTGTTTAACATTACAACAATTATTGCGCATTATCATGAGATTTTTAAATAGCACCCTATGTATCTTTTTACACAGTTAAATAGAGAACAAAATTTCTAAACAGTCGGCGCAAACCGCAACTTTCTATCTTTTTTCAAACCGAAGATATCAATAAAACAAATGTTTGACCGCTGACTATGCAACATCTATTACATATTTTACGTAGAAAATGAATTTAAATTAATTGAAACCATTTAATTAATGCCGCCCTAAATGTTCAAACAGTCGTTCATCGTTTTCGATGCACTTAAGCATCTAAAACCGACAATGTATGCAAAAAGAAGAGAATAAAATGGTAAATAATAATCAGTTCTTAACGAAGGCATCCGTCATAAAATTAGTAGGCTGTAAAACAAAATTGGAAGCAATACGTCAAAATATTGGAACAATTGAATTTCATGTCAATATCATTTAGTTGCTATTTTTCAAAGCTTGTTCTCGATTTTGTTATTGCGTGTGATTGTTTGGGTTTGAGTTTACTTGTTGTTGTTTGTGTTACGTTACTGTTAGTTTGTTAGTTTTTCTTGTCGTCTTTTGTGTTACGTTAGTGTTGTTAGTGTTAGTATTAGATAGTCTTAGTGCTGTGCTGTTAAGTGAGTTACAAAATGCTTTATACCAACGAAGAGTTATTTGGCATGATAGGTGTTTATTTTGAATGCATGAGAAATGCTACAGTTGCTGAAATGTTCCCGTATACCGTAGACAACACAGGAGACGTACCGAAGAGAACATTATTAATGTTTTAGCTTATGCGCAGTTTAATCCACACCTAAGTACTAGAAGTATTGCACACGATCTGGGAGTAACTCGATCTACCGTTAAAAACATTCTCAAAGAACACAGGTAAGCAAATCTTCAATGTTGAAACTCTACTGTAAACTTACAAAGGTTTACTTAATACTTATCCTACTGTTGAATCAGTAGTGATTATCTTACATCTTTCAGGTTACATTCATATCACTTAGTCCTGCATCAGGCATTGACTGCTGCAGATTTTGATCGAAGACTAGATTATTGCCACTCGCTCTTGGTTATGATGGCAGACGATCCCCTAATTCTATCACGTAAATGTCCATAATATGCACTATTGGTCAAGAACGAATCCGCACTGGATGCAAGAAGTTCAGCACCAAGGTCGTTGGTCTGTAAATTGTTGGGCAGGGATTCTAGAAGGGCAAATTATCGGTCCATTCTTTTTAATAACCAACTAAATGGCCACAATTACCTACAGATTTTAACAGAGCAATTGCCGATTCTGTTAGAAGAAGTGCCCCTAGAAATTCGAAGACGAATGCTGTTCCAGCACGATGGCTGTCCAGTTCGCAGTAAATGTTTGTCAATTTTTAGATGCCAACTACTCTGGTAGATAGATAGGACGGGGCAGCATATTTCCATGGTCGGCTAGATCACCGGATTTAACATGCCTGGATTTTTATTTACGGGGTCGAGTAAAAAATATAGTTTTTGCAACCGGACCCACTACACGTGATAACATGATTGGACGAATAAGGAACTGTATGCAAACTATTTCAGTAGCTGAACTAGAGAGTGCAGTTTGGTCTACGCGAGAAAGGATGCTTAAGTGCATCGAAAACGATGGACGGCAGTTTGAACATTTAGGACGGCATTAATTAAATTCAACTAATTTAAATTTGTTTTACGCGTAAAATATGTAAATAGTCAGCGGTCTAACATTTGTTTTATTGATATCTTCGGTTTCAAAAAAGATAGGAAGTTGCGGTTTGCACCGACTATTTAGAAATTTTGTCCTCTATTTAACTGTGTAAAAAGATACATAGAGTGCTATTTAAAAATCTCATGATAATGCGCAATAATTGTTGTAATGTTAAACAGCGCCCTCTAGCTATCACGTCAAAATTTATTCGGACTATCTTTATACAGCATATTATTAAATAAAAAGAGCTCTTTTAAACGAGATTTAGTTTGTTTAATTCTGTTAACTTATACCAAAGTTATTTCCATTTAAATAAAAACTTGTTTGTCGTTTCCCCACCACTACATTTTATAAGAGAGAGTAAAATACTCTAAGCAAAAAAAACTTCTTTCTTCTTTACTACGGCAATATTTAAATTGTATTCATATTAACATATTTTTGGAGAAAGAACCAATTATATGATCGGCCATAACAGTTTCGCCCCCTAGCGGCCATCTTACAAACTTGAAAATAATTTCCCGCGATTTCTCGTAACCGATTTACCTATTAAAATTTTTTTTCAATATTGTCAGATTTATAATTCCCGAGATATAGCCGGCGTCTATTCTTAGTTGGCCACCCGGTACAGTCTTTTACGTTTATAATGGCGCGGTTTACAACAGGTACATAAATTAGTTGTTCCCTTTTAATTGCGTAGATACATAAACACAATAAAATGGGATAGAGTTTGCTATTGTATAGGTACACTCGATACCGGATCCGGTTTAATAAAACTTAGGGCCTGAAGCTATAAACTTGAAACTGTAAATTAGAAGTTTTGAAGTAAGATAGATACAAGGAACTTTGGTCGCTTTTAGAAATAAACATCCCAAGAAATGAAATTTTGCATAAACGCGAAAGACTGTACCAAATACAAGGCCAAATGCATGTAGTTCAAACAAAAATTTGTTTTTTTTTGTTATATACACAAAAAAAAAAAAAATTTAAAAAAAAAAAAAAAAAAAAAAAAAAAAAAAAAAAAAAAATTAAAAAAAAAAAAAAAAGGGGGGGGGAAAAAATTTATTTTTTTTATTTTTTTAAATTATTAAAATTTATTTTTTTTAAAATTTATTTATATTTAAAATTTAAAATTAAAATTTAATTTTTTTTTTTTATTTTTTTATAATAAAAAATTTAATAAATTTTTAATATTAAAAAAATTAAATTTATATTTTTAAAAATTAAAAATATAATATTTATAAAAATAATTTTTTAAATTTAAATTTATAATAATTTTTTTTTAAAAAAAATATTAAATAAAAAAAAAAAATTATAAAAAAATTTTTTTTTTAATTTAAAAATTTTTAAAAAATTTAATAATTTTTTTTAATTTTTTTAAAAAATTTAAAATTAATTTTTTTTTTTTTTAAAATAAATTTTAAAAAAAATAATTTTAATGTTTTTATTTTTTTTTTTTTTTTTTTTAAAAAAAAATAAATATTAATAATATTTTTAAAAAATAATTAATTTTTTTTTTTTTAAATTAAATATTATTAAATAAATAAAATAAAAAAAAAAAAAATAAAAATAATTAATAAATTTTTATAAAAGTTTTTATTTTTATAATAAAAAAAAATTTTATATAAATAAAATAAATATAAAAAATTAAAAAAAAAAATTATAAAAAAAAAAAAAATATAAATTATTTTAAAATATAAAAAAAAAAAATAATAAAAAAAATAAAAATATTAAATATAAAAAAAAAAAATAAAAAAGTATTATAAAATTAAAATAAGGTTTTTAAAATATATAAAAAAATTAAAAAAAAAAAAAAAAATTTATTAATATAATTTAAAAAAATTAAAATAATTAAATTAAAATTTTAAAAAAAAATTGTTTTATTAAGTTATATAATAAAAAAATAAAGATTAAAAATAAAAAAAAAAAAAAAATATTAAAAATATAAAAATTTTAAATAAATAAAAAATATTAATATATATTAATAAAAATTATTTTTAAAAAATGGGTTTTATATTTATTTTAATTTAATTTAAAAAAATTATAATTAATTAATTTTTAAAAAATTTAAAAAATGTTTAAAAATAAAAAAAAATTAATTTTATATTATTTAAAAAAATAAAATATTCACATTGAAAAAATAATATATGATCCTTAATTTGGAAAGAAAAATAGAAAAAAATTAACTGATTTTTATTTAATGGTCTTCTGCCGCAAATTGTTGATTCTAGACGAGCAAGAGGCATGCCTATTAGAGATATAATATGTAAAAATTTATAAAACTGTTAGTATTTACTATTTTATGAAATTTACGTATCTATCATTATAAAATTTAAAAAATACCAGTCTAATCATTATTAATTGTTTATTAGCGGCATTTTCGTTAAAATGAAGTCAACTAAAACAGTCAACGAGTTAAAAGTTTAAAAGTTTCTGGTCAAGGTAAACCTCCTCCAATACCTTGGTCAGAAACTTTTAATGTCGTTTTTCCTCATCCAAGTGTATATGTTGGCAACTTTAATTGTCACAAACATTGTGGGGCTACAAAGACAACGATATCAATGGAATCACGTTACAAACATGGATGGAATTTCAAAACATACATTTAGTATATGATTCAATAGACAACAAAACATTTTATTCCGGTCGATGGCAAAACGATTACAGCCCGGACCTGTATTTAGTATCAATAGATCGTGACATGGTTCCATTACAATCAACACGTATGGTATTAAACGATTTTCCAAGAAGTCAACATAGACCTTCGCTAATACAAATTGGACTTCAAATTCCGTTTGTAAAATCTTTAAGAAAACTAAGATGAAATTTTCAAAAAGTTAATTGGATACACTATAGAACATCTCTCGATTCTATTCTTAGATGGATACCACCGGTTTCTGATAATTATTTTAGGTTTATAGGTGCTGTTAAATGTGCAGCAAAAAAATCCATTCCACGTGGTTTTTGACAGGAATATGTCCCAATCCAAATAAAAAAAACGGGAATGCTATACTGTTATCTCTAAATAATGAAAGAAAAGGGAAATGGAATTCATTAATGGAAAATATGGATTTCGTACATTTAAGTCGTAAAAGCTGGGCACTTTTAAATAAATTAGGTTCTACAAATCAATCTTCTAAAACAAATACTAAAATTTCTCCAAATTCTATTGCTTTTTGGTTGGTTAATGTTTCAATCTCAGTAAAAGTGGAAAAATCGATTATCACAAAGATGAAAAGTGTCTACAAAAGAAAAGAAAATCTACACCTATCTCAGAAGATATATCCAGACCTTTTACTGCAGAAGAGCTAAAACATGCATTAAAAAGAACAAATCAAAGAAAAGTGCTGGGTTTGATGGAATACATCCAGAATTTCTGAAAAATTTATGAAATTACTCTTTGAAGTAGCTACTTATGTTTCTCAATGATATTTATAATACAAGTAAGTTACAAACATATTTAAAGAAATGCAAAGTCGTGGCAATTTTAAAAAAAAATAAATCTCCTACAGACCCAACTTCTTATCGTCCAATAAGTTTGTTAAGTGTAATTTATAAGGTTTTGGAAAGATTGATTTTTAAAAGAATTAATCCGTTAATAGAAGAAAAATTACCAACTAAACAAGCAGGATTTCGATCCGGTAGAAGTTGTTGTGATGAAGTATTGGCATTAACAACACATATCGAAGCTGGACTTCAGAAGAAACTTAAAACTGGAGTTGTCTTTTTTAGATTTAACTGCTGCATACGATACCGTGTAGAAAGAAGGTTTACTTTTTATAGTATTTAAAGAACTAGTTTCAGAAGACACATTTTATAAGACAGTACGAGTCGCTAAAATGTCTTCTGAAACGAATTCTTTATACTATTTTTTCTATTTTGGGCTTTTCAGATTGATTTTAAAATAAAATTTCAGAGTTTTTAAATTTAGGGAATTTTGAAGTGTAATTGCTAAGGTGGCAATATTTTTATTAAACGTTGGTTTAAATGCTAGTTTAAGGTTAATTAGTACATTTATCATGTTTCATTAAAAAAATGAGTGGAAATTAAAATAAGTAGATAAATAATTTTACTGAACATTAATTATGATTTAAATTAATGCACACCGAAAGTTATCAGTGTTACCACCGTTCGGAATAAAAATTGTTCTATTTCTATAAAAGAACTCGAATTTCTATAAAGAACTCATTTGGGTGCTTTTATAGCTCTGTAACGAACCAAAATAGAAAAAAATTGTTTAACGTTATTCCTTGTTTCAAAATTATTTCTTTTATTGAAAATAGTATGTTGTCTAATCGGAAGTTTAGAGTTTTTGTTGGAGATAAAAGCAGTAATTTAGATTTTTAAATAATGGTCTTCCACAGGGATCGGTTTTTGCACCTATTCTTTTTAATGTATATATTTCTGATCTTCCTTATTTACAATGTCGAAAATTCGTCTACGCCGATGATATGGCAATTTCATTTCAACATTCGGATTTTTTTGAAATTGAAAATAAACTGTCTGATGACTTGCGTATTATGGAAAATTATTTCAAAAAATGGTGATTATGCCCCAATTTTCAAAAGATAGAGGTTTCTTGTTTTCATTTAAGTAATAGAGAAAAAAGTAGAAACCTTAATGTTATCTTTAATAATACAAAGTTAGACCATAATTTTAACCCAGTTTATCTGGGAGTAACTTTAAATACATTTTTAATTTACAAAGATCATTTAGAAAGTCAAACAAAAATAAAAACAAGAAATAATGTCATTCAAAAATTAGCTAAAACTACTTGGGGAGCAAATGTAAAAACATTTCGTACAGCTGCATTGGCATTAGTTTATTCTACAGCAGAATATTGTACTCCTGTCTGGTTGAATAGTTATCATACAAAAAAATAGATGCCCAGGAATTGCATTATGCGTATAATTAGTAGAACCCTTAAATCTACTCCTCTCGATTGACTTCCTGTTCTTTGTAATATTGCTCCATCGAACATTCGACGAAAACCTGCGTTAAAACGAGAATGGGATAAATGCCAACTTAACAAAAGTTACCAATTTGGAATGACATTGACAACCCCCCTGCTAAAAGACTTAAATCTCGAAGTCCTATATGGCTGCAAGACTACTTAAGTACGGCTTTTTCTGAAGTTGAAGAGTGGAAAAAATCATGGTCTGGAGTTGATGTTTTCAATAAACATCTCATTGATGATCCAACAATAGAAGTCTCGGGCTTTGATAAGAAAAGAAAAATTTGGTCAAAAGTAAATCGCATAAGAACATACGATTTAACGTGGCACCCTAGAGAATATTTAAATACGTAATTATAATTAGTGAGAGTTACTTCAACACAAGAAACAACACTGCATAAAAACGTTATAAAGTTTAGCAATTACTACCCGTTTCGGTGTTTGGGTACTGATTTTACCATAGTGCTACCTTATACTTAAGCTATCAAACTATTATATAACAATGAACTACGAAAGTAGTTTGAAACATGGCTAAAAAATGAATGCAAATACATGATTTCACAACTTCATGATAAAATCTCTTTGTTTAACAAGTATTTCTATTTTTAATACATACTTAAATTGGTTTTATATACTTCAAGCTACCAGTTGATGTACATAACAAGCTCCTATAAGACGAATAACAATAATGCATTAAGTGGGGCATCAGAAAATGTCAAACTCGTAACATCCACGGATGGCGTTAGTATCGCATTATAGTTCCTAAATTAATAAATTTTTATAAAAAAGTCTAGACATCCACCAGTGTCGGTAATTTTGTAATTTCTCTAACAGAAGGCGCTGTCTTCAATAAGGTGTTTTACACATTTACATGAGGTGGTGTTGCAAGTTAAACACGCGGATATGCGAAATACAATTCAGTTATTAATTACATACTTATTATCAACCTCCGAATAAATCTTGAAAATGGGGAATGAACATGAGCACTCAAACTTGTCTTTTGTGTTTATCTTCTATGATTTATACGTCGAAATTATACAATTGTGGCAAGGCTGCACATTAACTATCGCATCGGTATTAGATACACATTTGTTGCGCCATCTTTGCCAATACTGCTGAACTTCAATTAATAAATGTTAACAGAGAAGTTTATTGTTAATACAAACGAAACATTTGACAGAAGTCATATACAAGAATTTGAAACATTGGAACTTACCACGGGTTATCTTATGTTTTAGTGGTTATCCGTAATGATAAATTTTGAATTGTTATTGTTTTTTAATTGTTGATAAATTAGTAATTATATACATTTGATGAATGAAAAAATGGGATTACCTTTTTGAAACCTTCTACTTTAATTACTGTTTACCGTTTTGACTGTAACTAAGCTTGTTTTGAAATTTGAAATTAATAGATTTTAGTAGGTGCATGTTTTTCACAAACTATTTAAATGCCCCTCTTAATATATGCAATATTTACACTCCTTATTAACTGTTATCATTTATTATTACACATTAAAAAATATATCAAATGTTAGTTTACCTAAGTATGTTAGAAACAGAAAAGAAAACTATGGGCTACTTTCTGAGTTTATCATGAAGTTACGAAGATCTTAAAATTGCACTAAAATTCCCTAGCCTTAAGGAGAACATTTCAGTAAATTGGTTTTGATATATCCACGGCTCATACCTCCTAGCAACACAAATTTTAAAATCGAAAATAAATTACATCACTTGCGACATATCACTTGAAAATTCTTTTTTATAGCAAATACAACTTTAAATGCTCAATTAAACAACGTCCAAAACTACAATGTTTACTTTAAAACTAAAAGTTATAAGTGTCTAAATACATATTGTAAATTGTTCTCCTAAACTTGTTGTTTCGTCAAGCATCAGTCATCGAATTTCAAAATTTTATCTAAAGCAATAAAAAGTTCCCATTTTCTGTTGTTAACCCGGTATACAGTACCTGCACATAATTAATTAAATCATTTGACAAAAACGCATTGTAATTAATTAAAAACAATTTTTTATTGTATTTTTGTATTGGCAAATGTTATTCATTGACATATACGTAGAAAATGTAATTTGAAGTGAATTGTTTATTATACTATGATGTATTCCTAATTACAAACTTCAAGGCCTAAATTTCAAGTGCACTTGTATGAATGTCAGCATAAAATGTTTTATACAGTACTCATTTCTATTGAAAAGCTGCAAAGTTTAACATCTTTTGTATACACAGGATGTTCAGTTTTGGCTGCGAAGCATACATTTACATTTTTAATGTATTTTTTAATTCTCTACGATTTGCACTAGTTTTCTTTGCTCCTAACACCTACAGTTATGGAGATATTTATCAACAAGTAGGTTTATTCTAGTAGGTTTTGTTTCTATTAAACAAAAAACAAATAGCCAGCGTAAGAGGTACTTATTGTGTTAGTTTATTATTGGTTTGATTAGGACAAACAGAATCGGTAAACTACATGGTATCTGTTCAATGAAAAACAGTCAGAACAGAAGAAGCAGAATTTATGGTAATTATGCAGGTTCTAGTTGAAAATCAAATTGCTAGCACCAAACAAATTAGTAAATGTGGGGATGTCGTGAATTTCTTTTTATGGAGGTTCATAAAAGATTACGTACTTCAAGAGGATCCTACTACACAAAAAGCAATGGAAAAAAAATAACAACTGCATTTTCTAACGTCATATACAAAATGTTACAATAAAATCGCCAAAATTGGTAAACCAAAATTTTTTTATTGGTTTTTTAATGGTCTCCCTCTTTATGTTCTTTGTTTAATTATCAAAGCCTTCTAGATTAAATCTGCTTGATTAAAATAATGTTATTATTTAATTGAAAATATTAACAAATACCTCCATAACTGTAGATTAAAACTGTACATTAAAACAGTTGTAAGAAATCAAAGGGGCAATTAAAAAAAAATGAGTCTCAGCAATTTGAAAATTTTTAAATCTTGTACAGAAAATAAGTATGGCGGATTAGAAACATCTTTTTGATTATTTAAAAACTTTGGACTTTCCCCTACGAATTTACAAAAACAAATTGCCAAATTTCCAAAAGCCTAGTTTTGTGACTATTTCTTTCTGATGTTAATTTTTAAAGAAATTGCTATAAAATGGCAACGCCGCATTCAATTTAAATTTTTTTTTTTCGATCGAACAGAATAAAAAATTGGTGGGTTGCTAGTTAAAAAAGTGTAACTTTAGGCTGGCCAGCGAAAACTAAACACTCTGTATGAACAAAACATTTTTTAAATATGCAGCTTTTTAATAGAAATGAGTACAGTACTAAATATTTTATGTTGACATTTATACAAAAGCACTGGAAAAAGAGGCCGGAGTAATGGCAAACCCTGTATAGTGTTATGACGAAACTATGCTTACATACGTGGTGTGTGAGAAAAGTAATGAGACTGATTTCATACTAAACAAAGTTTTTATAATTTTCAAATAACAATGTTATCCCCTTCAAAGTAGTTCCCTTGGGCAGCTATACATCGGTGGAGTCGTCGTTCCCACTCTTGGTAGGAGCGCTGGAAGTCTTCAGTTGATATTGCTTTTAACTGGTCGGTCACAGTCTTTTGAATGTTTTCCAGAGTTCCAAAATAACGTCCTTTTAGGACATGTTTCAATTTCGGAAAAAGGAAAAAGTCACAAGGACTCAAATCAGGTGAATAGGGGGGTTGAAGAACAACAGTAATGCGTTTTGAAATCAAATATTCCCGGATGGAAATGGCCGTGTGACACGGAGATTTGTCATGATGAATCATCCACTTGTGTGCAATGTCTGCACGGTAAAAGTGTTTAAATTTAATTGTTCAGTGATCATCCTTACTGTTAAACGACGGTCTAATCTCACAAGAGCCACACAATCAATGTTTTCGTCAGCTTTTGAAGTCGAAGGTCTCCCTGAGCGAGATTCATCTTTAACGCGTTCTCGGTCTTCCAAAAATGACTTGTGCCAGCGGAAAACTTGTGCTCTCAATAAGCACTGTTCTCCATAGGCTTTTTTCAACTTTTCAAAAGTCACACTTGCGGATTTACCAAGTTTAACACAAAACTTTATTGCACAACGTTGCTTTAAATTCTGATGCTCCATTTCTGTAACGCATAATAAAAACACAACTTTACTAATGGCACTGTCAAAACTAATGATTTAACTGTACGTAGTTGTAACTCGGACTGAGGAAGTGGAAGGGATAAACAAACCGATTTAGCATAGGCCGGTAGACACAACGTTGCAGATCTCCCGCAGTGTTGCTAGTCTTATTACTTTTCTCACACCCCTCGTAAATACAAATTTCGCACGCCAGTTAGTTTAAAAAAAATTATTTTACTAAAAAAATTGATTTAAAGATCAAGAAAAGTTTTCCGGTCAACAATATTTGCTCGAAGATCTCAATACACAGTACGTCCCCGGATGAGGTTGCCAAAAGAAAAAAAGTTTTTTATTTTTTAATTTTTCGAGAAAAATGTATTTTTATAAAAGTTTTTGCTTGTTTCAAAACCGCGGAACCGGTTCTCTTTGTTCTAATTTTTCTTTCCATTCTAGAGAAAAATGGAAAAATAGGTTCATTTGGTTGAAAATTTTTCAAAGTTCAAAAAATTAGATCTCGTTTTCATGACAATTGGTAACAAGATTTTTGACTTTTATTTATTAAATGACAATGTTGTCAAAAGAACAACAAATTTAAGTAATTCAAATAATGGATAATTAATACTTTTATCGAAATATTATATTTTCTGATGAAGTGACATTCTTCACGAATGGTACTGTTGTATCTCATCATGTAAGGTACTGGAGCCGTTAAATTTTTTAAATAAAAGATTGAACAATTTACCTATTATCTATCGCGCGAGATGTTATTTCCAACAAGATGGTTGTCCTGCCTATTATGCGCGAATAGTGGTAGAATGGCTGACTCAAGAATTTGGGAAGAATTGATTGGTCGAAATGATCCTGTTTTATGGTCACCGAAGAGCCCTGATTTTACTATAATATAATGGGCAGGAGAACCATCTTGTTGGAAATAACATCTCGCGCGATAGTTAATTGGTAAATCGTTCAATCTTTTAATTTAAAAAATGTAAACGGCTCCAGTACTTTACATGATAAGATACAACAGTACCATTGGTGGAGAATGTCATTTCATCAAAAAATACAATATTTCGATAAAAGTATTGATTACCCATTATTTGAATTACTTAAATTCGTTGTTCTTTTGATAACATTGTTATTTAATGAATAAAAGTCAAAAAATTTGTTACCGGTTGCCATGAATACAAGATCTAGTTTTTCGGATTTTAAAAAAATTTCAACTGAATGAACCTATTCTTCTATTTTTCTCTAGAATGAAAAGAAAAATTAGAACGAAGAGAGCCGGTTCCGCGATTTTAAAACAAGCAAAAACTTTTATAAAGAATACATTTTTCTCAAAACATTAAAAAATAAAAAAGTTTTTCCTCTTAGCAATTTCCGGGGACATACTGTATACATAGTGTTTCCAAACTTATGCGGAAAAAATTAGGATGTAATTCCTTATTAAAAATTTTTGCACAAATGTAAATTTCAAAATGTTTATTTTAAGCCAAAGCAGGGGCGTGTCATTTTTTGAACAATAATGTTCAGGCAAATCTCGACGAAACGTCACTGGAAAAACTAAAAAACAAAGTAGGTACTCAAAAAATACCTCTTGCTGCATAGAAGGTGTACATACATATCATTCAATGCATTTTAATTATTTATTTGAGTACCACCAACTGCCAAGCAAAAATTAAAAACTCAATATTAATCAACCCTTACAATAGGTGGAACTCATCCATGGGTAAGTTTAGGCAAAAAAATTATCGAAAAGAACCCTTTTAATTTTCGATAAGGAATCGCCTCTTGTATGGTCAGTTTTAAGTATTTTGTAAGAAAAAAAGGCTTTGACGCCATGGACAAGCCCCTTCCATTTATGATTCTGTGCACTGCACAGACAGACTGAGGGCAAAATATCCAAAAAAATGAAAGAAAATACATACAAAGAAGTTTTTAAAAATGCGATGTAGAATTCAGTTGCAAAACAAAAAAAAAGTTATCGCAACAAATTGCAATCAAAGGTAGACCCATTTGTATTTAAAAGTGCGATAGACAGTAGAAACTAAAATAAAATCGTAGAAGCTTTTATTTCGCGGATACCTGCCCGGCTACAAAATTGAACATTCTCAGCCCGGTTTATTTCGCGGCCGCGTAACTTAAGACCGCTGTAGAAGAGGACAATATTGATGTTCAGTAGCAACAGCCACTGGTGGCCGCCAGTGAATTTGACGATCAGTACAGTAATACACGAACCCATTGGTGGTTTCCACTAACACTGTCCTAGCGGACGGCAGTAGATCTGCAGTGTCAAACGTGTGAGGAGTGATGGGCTTTTAAGAAAGCTATATCTGCTATAGGTACACCTTGGTCTGTTAAATCGACTATCAACTTCATCATTGCGCTTTCTCTTTTTGCTGTATTAGGATAATCAGTGTGCCTTATGTTCTACAGTAACTCATAGCAGTGACTATATGTCTTAGACTTTCAACCGCTTTAATTGGGGACCAATACCGATAGATGTCGTAGGACCAATAGAAGTCGCATCGCCACTTACAGTGGCGTAACCATAAAGCATTTAATAAACATTGCAATTTATTAAAAAATCATTTTAATTCGTTTATTGGTGTGTTTAATTAGTAAAATATATAACAAAGATTCCGTAAACATGCACACGACATCTATCGGTATTGGTCCCCAATTAAAGCGGTTGAAAGTCTAGGATATATAATCACCGCTCATAGTTAACATAAGTGTCTAGAAATGCATTATGTTTCGTTCCGAATTATTTATATTATATGCTAAAATTTAGATCGTAGTAATTATGTTTGATATGTTATTGTTGCCAGTACAAGTTTTGTTGATTTTAATAATTTTGAGAAAATTTGTAATTTCTTTTAGAAAAGTCAGAACATTTTTCTATTTTTTATGTTTGAAAACGAGAGTTACTGTTTTATAACAAATATCAATTGTTTTCTTTAGTTTAGTTAAATTAAATGACTAAATTATTGGTATCAAAATGGAACTTGTATTACACAATTAACAGTGGTTCTGGAGTGTATGGTAACTGGAAAACCTATATAATTTATTTTTATTTGTTTTTTATAAATAAACAAAGAATTCGATTTTCCTTACAAATTGAACTAAACTATTTTTCACTCTACACATAATAAATAAATTTAATCGGTCCTTCCTCTCTTCCTCCTCTTCTCTTCCCCAACTGCACCTCTTATCAATCCCTTCTTCATTGGCTTGCTTTATACCTTGCTTATGACTCTTTTTCTATTTTCTATTATTTCTCTTCTTTTAATTATTTCTTTCATCCACTCTATCCCTTCCCCTCTTTCTCCCAGCAACTCCTTCGTTCTCTCTCTTCCACTCTCACTTCCTCGCATTCTCTACTTATGTGATATAAGTTCTCCCACGCTTCCCCACACATCCTACACTTTCTATCTATGTCCTCTCTCAATATCTGTTTTCCCTTTCTTCATTCCCTACCCTAAACCTCGCTATAATTCTTTTTTCTTTTAATCCAATCCTTCCCGTTAAATATTTTGGTTTTTCATCTGATCTTATTTCCCAGTAATTTACGTTGTACTTTCCTTCTTTTATTTTTCCAGCTCTTTCCTGCGCCTGCAAATCTAAATCCCTTCTTATAATGTCCATTTCTACCGATCTTCCTTCCCTTCTTATTCTTGCTATCTCTTCTCGTGCATACCCCCTCTTTCATAATATAACTTTCTCTCTTCTTCGCCAAATTTTACCCTCTGCATTTCTATTTCCTTCCAACATTCATTTAATATCTCTTTCTCTATCTTACTTTTATCCCCTCCTCATACCTCATCGCCCTTTTCCCGGTTTGTATCCTTATTTTTCTAACTTGACTTCGTCCTCTACTATGTATCCTGGTGTTTCTCTTTCTAAACCTAATGTCCATTTCCAATACTTTTCTTGGATCCTCTCCAGCTCATACCATTCTTTCCATCCCCATATTTCTGCCCCATATTTCAAAACACTTGTCACCATCTTCTCAAACAGCCATCTTCTTTTCTCTAAATCCTTTCCGAATATTCTTTCTCCTATGCCCCACACTTGCCTTACTATCTTGTTTCCTTTCTGTTCTAGCTCTTTTATATGGTCTCTATTGCTATTGTCAGCACTTATAACGTATCCTAGGTATTTGTATTTGTCAACTTTTTCTATTTCTTCTCTTCCCCACCACCATTTTATTTTCCTATCCCTTCCTTTTTTTTCTTAAACTCCATGATCTTTGTTTTCCCCACATTTGCCTCCAATCCTTTCTTCTCTAAGTACTTTTTTATTCCATTTATAGTCTGTTTCATTTCTTCCTCACTCTTTGCTATTGCCACTATGTCGTCTGCGTACGCCAACACCTTTACTTTTTCCTTCCCACTACTATCCCCCACTTGCTGTTTCTCTAATTCTTCTTCCACATTTTATACACCATTTTGTACTTACATATTTGTTGTTTCCAGAAATAACTTTTGTTCTTCAGTGCTCTACTAATCCTTCATGTTCCTATTTTTCACCACCTCCACATACTAATATATCTTTCACCACATGTGTGTAAAGCATGCCCTTTACCACACTCTGTATGTCTCAGACGCCTTCCTTCCTAGTTTGCATCTAAAAACCCATTGGTACCTATTTCTTTTTCAGTTGATTGCCATACCTTTATTCAGGGACTCAATCTCTACCAGTTTCTCCCGATCATTCTGCCTTCTGTTATTGTTTGTTACTGTAACGTGTTCTTCTGCTTCTTCTTTCTTATTACTTCTTCTTCTTCCATTCCCACATTCCCCTTCCCTTACCTTACCCATTACCCTTCTTATGTATATGCTTGCATATTCCACACATTCTACATATTCATTTACCCACACATTTTTCCCACCACATTCCCATTACCATTCCATTATTGTTAAAA